>VNWX01001411.1:0-15273 GCA_009869905.1 Ceratophysella communis | reverse complement strand
GTTTGGGCATTGGATTCGCTGTTATAATTAGTATACAGATTTTCTGATCGAAAGTACCTGAATTTGCCGGTGTGGGGATGTAACACTAAATCTTTTTTATTTCAAATTATGGGTTAAACGCACCTGCTGTTTGCATGTAATATTTCTCTTGTCACGTGTTAAGCCGATTGTCTTAATATGCTTCATTTATTCAAACAACAGTATAGGAAAACCATCTTGTAATTTGTAATGTATAAATTTTAAAAACGAGACGGTCAATAACCGATAAAAAGTAATAGCATATCAGTGCAAATAAGCCTTAATTTATCCTTTAATTAATATTAATTTCCTGGTGAAAGCCGTAGACAAACCAACAGCCCTGTATGCACTGTACGAACCCTGAACGCACTCCACAGCGCCGTACATCAAGTCCCGAATATACAAGGTAAAAGTGTGAAGTGACGTGAAGTTTGGTAAAAAGTAAATATATGATTTAAACAAAATGGATGCAACCCAAGCACGCACCCCGTAGAGTTTGACCCTTTCCTCCATTCATATATGTTCATGCACGTGTTCCGGCATTAGAAGGAGATGAAGCTAATGTATTGGAATCGCAAGCTATCTTCCCATATATCAAGGTGTAACAAAACAAAGAAATAGGGAGTTGGAGTATTAAATCCCAGCAACCCACATCGGACCAGTCCTATCACCAAAGAGATAAATGTATTTCCATTATTCTAATGCGATTGAATTCCGAGAAACAAAACGGGAATGACTTTCTGAACCTCGGCTCCTGCTTTCTCCTAATATGCAAACGTAGAAGTAATATTCCGAAATGGAATGGGGGAGAAAGTGTGAGTAAAGAGAACAGAACATATTCTTCCACCCTTCTTCGTGAAGATGGGTAATGGGATATTCCATTGAATACGCACAACGTAGGTATATTTAGACAGTGCAAGGGGCACGGTTCCGGGATTCATGATTTAATTTACGGCTTGATTCCGATAAAACCAGGTTACCTACACAAATAACAGTAGGTATCGAATCCATTAGGTTTCCTTCCACTAAACTTGAACTCATTCGCTTTTGAGGTAACTTTTCAGCGATTTCCTTCTTCTACATATGTACCTGCAACGCTAAAACGAATACATCCAATAGAACTCATGTAGAAATAACATTGGGCGTATGACCAATTTCTTCCGCGAAATTTCTTATCATTTATCGTTGAGGATTATTGAATTTTTATTTAAGCTTTAATTTAATGTATCCTACGGACTTGTTACTGTCTACTAGTTCTGGAATCTGAGAATTTGAGATAATTTTTTTTTATTATTTTACGTATTCACGTCGTCAAGCATTGTGGTAAATTATGCGGCATTGAAATTTAATAGACGGGTACAAAATACTGTATTCGCCATTTATAATTCAGTATCTTTCGAAATTTTCCGATTTAATTTTCTAAAATACACATTTCTCATTCTACTACAATTAGATTACATTCCTATGAATTAAGTTACTATTTTGACGGATATACAGATATGTTCGGTGAGATGCATTGCGAGTATCTATACGTACAGTAAAATTGAAACCATGGGAGTGGTTGAACAGTGAAGAAGCTTCTTCTTCGCGAATATCCTGAATTTCTTACCAGAGCTAAACTTTCTCCACCGAAACAGTAGAACCATGTTGGGGTAGCTGCCTTGCTTTCGTTCATTGTATTAGCTAATAGAAGTTGAGGAGATTGGTGTCCGTTCCTTGGATTCGATATACCTTTGCTTGGGTGGGGGTAATAGTCAAGGTTCGTCTTGCATGTCAAGCTCACATTAGAATGAGAAAAGACAATTATGAATGAGGAAGAGAAGAGGGTCTCGACCGTCCTGCCCAAGTGCTTTCAAGCAACCCTTCCCCTCAGGATATCTAATAGTGGCCTGGAAACTGGAAACTTTTTCGGGTTAGTGAAATATATGTGTGTGCGAGGGAGGGAGCGGATTTTGGCAGAAGTGGAAAGATGGGTTCTTCTGGGCTGGGTCTCAAGAATGAAGTGTTCACATTATTTACTCTGAAGGGGAAAAAGGCCTGTTTTCACTTAGCCCGGTCCTGACCCTTGGCTCCTTGGAATTAGGTCTAATGCCGGCAGGGAGTAGTCCTTAAGTAGACTTCCGTCAGCGTCCTAAAGGCAAGGGAGGGCAGAGGTGTCAAGGGCCAGGCTCACTAGGATTTATCTCTTACCTAACTCAGCTCAAACAGGGATCGGACTTTCTCCCAAATACTCTCACTACTGGGGCAAAAGGTGAAATATTTCCCTTCTCCTGTCCAGGCTAAAATACTCGCAAACAGATCCAAAGCAGGTGAACGGAATACTGGGACAGTTAGTTCTCATGACGCTGGGACACGCCTGCTAGTCTGTTCGCAAAATTTACAGCTCGGGAGGCAAAAATCTTATCCCTTTTGTACCTGAGTGCTCGATTAAAACAGACCTTGAAAAAAAAATTAGTAAGCAAACGTTGTTAACATAGTTTACATAGTTTTTAAATTTTTTTAAAAATTGGAATCTGTGAGCAAGATTTTTCGTTTCAAGCCTTTATTAGCTACAGTACGGAATATTAAATAATATGCATCGACCACAGTATATGCTTGCACGTTGAAACTCCGTCTCCTGCCCTGAAATATAAATGCGATAGGGCACTTTACGCGACAAAGCCGAGTAGAATAGTTTCTGTTCTACATGGAGCCGGAACCCGGTTCTACATGCATGTTCTTCTTGTTTGTCTTTTCCTCTTTGTACATGCAAGCGTTTGAGGAACAATCGACGCTGTGTAGACGAAGAGCACTTGAGGCCCACTTACCATCAAATAGCTGATAGGCATGTTGGGAGAGGTTCCAGTTCATTCGGCCTACATACTACACAATATAGCTTCCATAGCCTCGTCCTCTTACCATTTTGCTATCAAGAAGAAACTGGATAAGAAACTCCATGTTCTACGACTATTCCAGGTACGACAATTTGATACAAGATAAATTCGGTCAATCAAAGGGATTTCAAATTCAACTGAAATATATTTTTCGAAATTTTAAAATATTTAGCCTCCAAATGCATTTATCTTTAGCCGATTTATCTTGTAAGTTTAAATTTATGAAAACGAGTCGCCCATGATATTGTCGTGCTACCACGAGCCAATTTCCCGTTCCCGTTCTAGTAGTCAAGAATCCATGCGTCTACATAATACTTGGCTCGACCAGGAATTCGTAAGTACTACAACACAAGTATTAATTCTCTTATCTCTTTCAGCAGAGACTACAATAGTGTCGGCATCGTCTTCCTTTGTTATCTTTAAAAAGCTGAGCATAACTTTTCATTTTCACTTGTCTCCATGCAGAAAAAAACACAAGGCTCTTTGCTTTCTCGGTAGAAACTGGAAACAGTAGTGAAAGCTGAGTTTTCTTTCTGCCTGCTACAAACAAAAGCCAAGACCTTAACACGCGTATCCAATAATCCACGCATTCAGCACGTCGGAGAAATAAAAGGAAAGCACGAAGAGGCTCAGGCTCTGTCTCTCGTGCTTATTAACATAACTCTTCAGTTAATTATTAGCGTAGTATAAAAATATCATTGTCTTCATATTTAGGGGCCTCTTAGTTTCGCTGCGTTCGTATAATGCACGTAGGATGATCAACCCTAGGTCTCCATTCTTTCACTGGTTTTAGGGAAGAAATTGGTGTCCGTGATAAAAAAAAACGCCAAACCTGAAGAAAAATCTGAGTTATAATTTGTAAAACTCATTGTCAGGTATTTTTTCATTGTAATTTGAGGGGTACGATATTTTATTTAATTAAATTTTGACGTAATTAAGCAGTCTAATCTTACGCATCTGGTTCCAGTTTCAGATTCTGCAAATTGACCGAAATATTACCGCGCTAAAGCAGAAGTTTGTTAATTATATTTTAAAATTGATTTTAAATCGAAGGAATTTTATTTTGCGTATTTCCAAAAAATTTACTCAAACTTGATGTTAGGTTTTAATTCAGGATATTCACACGGGAGTCTCAGCATGCTAATCGAAACTTCGTTGGTATTTGATCCAGGATTAGTTTAAGTATTACGGATTTAGTTACCCTTTACAAGAGCACTTACGGCGGATTTATTTTTAATCCGCTTCACATGATGCTTAAGCGACTCTCTTTCAAGCTAACCCTATTGATACGGGAGCGTAAATTCGCTCTACATCTGTTCTGGATTCGCAGCTACCTGGTGTTTTAAGCACACATGGGACACTTTCCAGATGTCAGTTATATTTCGACATGATTGGTGAAAACAGATACACGTATGTTCGGTATAAAATATCTGTAGATAAATATGTTAACACCAAACTGGTAATGACATTTATGCCAAATTGGCAAATATGGCTTTTGAGGTTTGCTTATTTAGATTAGGATGAAACGACAGAGAAAAGATCAAAGTTGATTTAAAGGATTTGCATGCTCTCTTCCCCATTATCCCGCATCACAATTTATCAAAAAGTCTAAACGGGAAAACCGTTAAGCCCAAAAACTCAGTGTTTACATATTTTCTTTTCCCAACATAATGCAACTGCGGATTTTGCTTGAATAAATGGATTTCGCGACAATTTCGTGTTGACCCTAATGCTCAAAATCGACCAAATACCTAAGTCACTTAATTTTGATGTTATCGATATCGATACATGTCTCCAATTAGAATTCTTAGTTTGAGTGCAACTAAATTTACAGAACCGAATAAACGTTGCTGTCAACCACAGTTTTGTTCCTCCTCAAAATCTACAGGTCGATCTATTTAATAGGTTCAGTTTTTCGAACAATTTTATAAGGCTATTTTCGACTGCAAGAGCTGGATTTTCACTTCAAAATTGTCTCAAAATCCGACTGTTTACTTGCTTTATGAATCAAATGCTTGGTTGGTGAGGAAATGAGGATGATAGGATAGGAGCACAGAGGCAGCCAGAAAATGGAAATGCCCGTAATAATGCGAAGTAGAATGGATGGAGCGTTGTATCCCAAAGAAAGCACATTCTTCTTTTTTATATGTCAAAAGTCTGTGAGCTAAAACCTCGTCCCAAGCCCCCCTCATCTCAGCCACAGAAACAAGGGAAATCTTTTATTTCCTATCAAAGTATTTTTATACCTTAAAACCGTAGATTTATTTCCGAGAAAATCTCATTTCAGTTCCTGTTTCTACATTTGTTCCTTGTGACCCAGCAGCCTCCAATCTCAAAGACATGAAACAAAAAAAAACCGTAATAGCACGTCGTAAGGCCTAATATGAAAAATAAAGCCTTAAAATTACTTTCTGAAAATTGAATAAGGATTTATACTCTATCTCTTCGTTTTATCTATAACTGTGCCTTGTTCGAAATTGCTCAACTGCCGGGTCACCACTAGTGTACTTAGGCCAGTTAATGTCTGTATTTATTTTTCCTAACGGGTCTGCGTCTACGAAAAATGACAATGGGACGCTCTGTCCTTTATTTTCATTTCCTGAGCCGAGGATTTGGAAGCTGAGTTTTCGGCAGCAGTTAGGTCCTGACCTTCAGAGCAATAAAATAGAATCCTATATAATAAAACCAGATTTGCATTTAGAGTACTTTGTAGAGCATGCTTGTTCCGAGGCACAGACGTGTTGTAAAACGAGACGTGGGTCAAACCATAAAGCACAATAAAATATCATCAGGACTCTTTATTTGACTGCAGATGAGCAACGTCTGTCTCACTGTGCTTTCACCCCTGCCCTGGTGAAAAGTTCAGAACAGAAGCTGAGTCGGCTAGTAAAGCAGATGATTTTTTCAGGTTTTATTGTTAAGTCCATGAGGTGATTACTGTTGCTGTAGCCGAGTTATTGAATTAACTCGAGTCAAAAGTGTCAAAGGCACTTCGAGTCGGAGTTTATTATTCTCGACTTTCTCCGCGTCATGAAGTCATTAAGCTTGGCCAGGAGATTAGAACGCCTATTATTGTGTGGATAACTCTCATCCAGCTCTCCCTGCTCTGAACTCTGAGGTTTCATTTACTGAATGAATGAGACAGGAAATTGGTACTACTGCTCCATTCTAGTTCAGTCCGAGGATTCGATGATTTCACGTCTTTTGGGCTCAGATCGTTTGATTCGGGGAATTTCGTATATTCTTTTCGGGATGAAACGTCTATAATAACGGGAAGACGAAATTAAAATTTTAGTATAAAGTGATTTTAAAATGCTCAGGAAATATTGCCTGCAACTTGACGCAGTGTAAAATCAGAGGTGAGTTTAGTTAAGCATATTGTTGAAGCAGAACCGACGGTGCGCTAGGGGCTATTCTACAATGACGGGGTTTGCCTGGGAAGCATAATATGGGAAATAATGGTGATGCTGCCGTCGGTTGACGACGTTCTCCTGGTCCATACAATGGGAACTAAATGGGAAGTTATATTGAGGACAAGTTTACACGGCTGCACTCTGCTGGGTGCCTGGCCGCTAGATGCTACGAAACCATATGCAATAACATTATCTAGCTCAATTTGTGAAAATGAACATGGAAACATTTGAGCAAAGAGCACGGTGGTAAAATAAGCTCTTTTATTACACATATATACAATTCAAGTTTAGCTCTTCGTTTTAATGAAGTGGGGTTAATATTTTACAGAAGTTTTAATTTAGACTTAGACTGTAGTTGAGCTGAATGTACAAACAGGAATCGAATGCATTTTTAATGAATTTGAATACATGACAGTCTAGTAAATATATGCTGTATTGGGCCAGTACGCCGCGCGGCGAGAAAGTCCTAATTGACAGCCTCAGTCTATTTAATTGGGCACATAATTAGTTTATAATTTCATGCCACGCGGCTTTTGAAGCTGCAGCTTAAGTGTCAAAATGTTAACACGTTTATCGACATGAGGGTTTAAATTCAAAATCCGGAGTGAAGTGAAATTAGTCTAGATTGACGTGTGGTCTCATCAAGAACAATGCTGACAAGAGGGGGATGAGGGTAGAATATTAGGAACGAACTTATGACAAAGTTCCGCCTTTCATTAGGGCGGAAGCGTATTAGAAGTTTAAGCTTTTGCATAACCCTCTTCTCACCCAGAGCCAACTCAAACAGACGACGTTCAAATCCGATTATGAAACTCTTTAATTTTGCTGCAACGCATTTGAATCTCGAACGCATATTTTCGACTCTCAAAATTTCGCCTAATTAAGACAACCGGAAGAGAGGAATCCAGTGCTGTAAGTGAAATTAGTCTAGATTGACGTGTGGTCTCATCAAGAACAATGCTGTCAAGAGGGGGATGAGGGTAGAATATTTGGAACGAACTTATGACAAAGTTCCGCCTTTCATTAGGGCGGAACCGTATTAGAAGTTTAAGCTTTTGCATAACCCTTCTCACCCAGAGCCAACTCAGACAGACGACGTTCAAATCCGATTATGAAAATCTTTAATTTTGCTGCAACGCATTTGAATCTCGAACGCATATTTTCGACTCTCAAAATTTCGCCTAATTAAGACAACCGGAAGAGAGGAATCCAGTGCTGAGTTGAGTTACCTTGTATTTGAATCCATGCATTGATCTGTGCTTAAATAATTTTTTTTTGCTGTAGTAGAAATAAAAATAAAGCGAAATACTGATCACCAGTTTAAATAAACTTTCTGTCTGTCTTTACCAAAACCTAAGACAGCCCTAATAATAGCACGAGGAATTGTTTATTAGGGACAAAGGGAGGAGTTTGAGCAGGATATTAGTACAAAAGTCCTAGGTAGAACAAACTTGCTAATTACTCTCACTTCGGTAGAATTAAACAAAAGCGGATTTGTCTTCCTTCGAGCTGAGCCTTTGTATTTGCATGCCAAGTGTGGACTGGGGGGCTTAGAGCTGAGCTTCGATGACAATAGCAGAGAGGTGCTCTTCGTAGAATAATTGCATGCTAACACGTTACAATAATAATTAGGGCTTTCCAGGCCCGGAGTTCTAAATCCGGATCCTATGGCTTATTTTGAGGATGATCAGGTGGAGCAGGTAAGAATAGGAACTTCATAAAACTTTCACTTTCCTGTCTATGGAGAAAGTGGGAAGCTCCATGAAGTTCATGTAGAGTTTTGCAAATACTCTGTTTAAAAACACGGCACGTTTCCAAGTCAGAGGATCAATTGATTTCAATCTGCCTACGGATTCCAGGCATTCTCACTACACAGAGCTGGGTGACGCTGTGTGCGGAGGAAGCCATTCCCAGTGCCCCAATAGAGAGATATAAAGTGTTTGAGGAGGGAGGAAATATTATATTTGGGTAGCCTTGTCCAACAAATAGACTGTGGAGAGCAAGGAGTCAAGAAATCCTTTCATCTATTCTCATAAATGTTAACACCTTCGGGAAGAACTCAGATAAATCTTACGGACACTCAATATCCAACTTTTTACGAATCGATGAGTCAGACACTTTTATCCGCTCATCCCTCATCACGACCGGATTTTCATTTACGACCACGTGCTTCGTGCTTCGGCTTCGACACACGCATCCAGTGATTTTAAGCAATGTTTTGGGCAAAAATGTTGCAAATTTTTGACCGCTCGTGCTCGATGTTTTAAGCGTATCCGTCAGTTTCAAAATCGTGCAAAATTCATGTAGAGGAAGCGTGTACCTTAGCGAAAAGGACAAAATTCAGAAGCTGTTGAATTGCCATTGAGTACGTACAGCAGCTAAGACATACATTGCTCAGTCCACATACTTCTCGGGTTGTTGATCTTGAACACGAACTCCCTGGTAAAAGTGAGTAGGTAATAGCATCCAATTGGGGAGCCGTAGAGGTCAATGGTCAATTCCATTCTTTGTTAATAATATATTTTACCGGACGCAAAGCACTGCAAAAGAGGCTTTTTCTTGGTGCATCCGAATTGAGCAAGGCCAAATGGGGTATAATGGTGTCTCCCCGAAGAAAAGTTGAGAAAAAAAGTCTCGTAACCATGGGGCATAATTCGAAATAAGAGCTCTAGCAAGGCGAGCAATGTCCGTCCAAAGTCGGAGTTTTTGTTTCTGTATCCGGTTTATGTGAACTTGAATAGAAGTGATTACTCGTTCAAGGAATGTCGTAACACAAGTAAAAGTAACCCTTCTTCATGAATAATACCTGTCTTCCTTCCCTTTCACGCTACAAGAGCGTCACTATGCATTATGCACCCTCCAGTACTTCAATATCGATACCTACTCCAAAATTTGTTTACCCACGACAAGCCGACTCACTGGATTCACATGGGTGTAATATTAGGGCAAATCAGGTTAATTAAATAAATTACACCAATCGAACTTAAGACTGCGTCTGTGATCGTTATAATCTGACGACATCATTTTATTCGGAGCTGCATTGTCTAGAAATAACGAAATTAAGCAAGCTGATTTTACGTTCTATTTCAATACGGCTTGTTCAAATGCTTGGAGGAAGTAAGCTGGTTTGCAGCATAGCTAGTTACATCGCGATCACACGCGATCAATTTTAAGCAAAAAAGACACGTTTTGTAGTAAAAATGTGGCTGAAACCTGCTGATATAAATTCGCTATCCTCAATTCTATTTCAATGGAGTCTTTTGAAGAAAGCAGATACACCCCATTCATCCGATAAGTTAGGTTATCCCATAAATTGTAAAATTGGCGTGGAGCTATATGCGGAGCAGCCTAAGGCGACCATTAGGGAAATGAGGTCCTGTCCTTCCTTGTGACGAGCTCAGGTGAGCTGAGGCTAAGGAATTGTTTCCGACTGCCAGTGCTGGGCAGAGGGTTACGGCGCTTGAGCCCTGCTAGTTTGGACTAGGGTCGTGGTTGCGTGGATCCGCTTGGTCCTGTCTGTGTATTTCGGGGGTAAGTAGAGGTATTGGGCGCTTCCTCCCTCCTGTGCTCAGCCGGAGCCAAGGAGCCGAGGACTACAAATTGGGCTGGCGAAGGAAAGTGAGCTTTCACTCCCTGATCCTCCTGCCCACAAACAGAAGAGAGAGAGAGAGCGGAAAAAACACGTGTAAATCACTGGAGCTTATAAAAGAGGGGAAGAGAAAAACACTGAAATCCCTTTTTCGCTCCCTCCGTGCTCGAGTCAGGAGGTTGCTCGCGTTAGAGAACGAAAGCACAATAGACAGCGACCACAGTCAGGGACACTAGCACACAACATGCTGGAGCAAATGGGCTGAGCAAGACTTTCTCCTTGCATCTCTCTATTGTTCTGCCTCGAAACAAGTTTTTTTTTCGGGGTGTGACAGAACTTGATCCCATTTCCTCCATTCCACTGACACAGAGAAAGAACGAGATTGGGGGAGGCGGAAGTGACTTGTAATGACTCCACCAACAGTTCCACACCCTGAGCAACAAATATAATTTCCACAAAAACTTCGACCCCGAAAGCTGTTCATGTGATGGAGGGAAAAGGACACTTGAGTTCTTGGCAATGGTCACTGGCTACTCAGGTCAAGCTCGCTCTGCTTCTTCTTCTGCTCTTCCATACACAAAAAGGTAAGGGAAACATACAATTGTTCCAAACTCATTTGTTTTATTAAATTCATCAGCTCAGCTCGTAGATTTCGAGTTAGACTGGCACGAGGCAGCCTGGAGGGTGTATTTTATGCCATTTAAATAACACAAAAGCTCTAAACTGTTCTACAGATCGTCCATAACTTTGAAACACTCTGAATCTGTGCTAAAACGTACAAGTAATTGTAGTTAAATAAGCAGCGTTGAAGTTTTCGAAATTAGTTTTTGCATACGAAAGGCCAAAATTCAAAATCTGACACAGTAACCTAATCTCAACTGTGCAAATTAGGGCAGTTGTGCTCATATTCTGCAATAAGCTATGAATAATTAAAGGTAACAAATGGAATTTCGGGATTTAGAGCTTAGAATTTGACAATAAGCTGCAGAGGGTGAGAGAGGTTTTATTGGCATGAAAGATTAGAGTATTACTTTTGCCACTACTGTTGGAGTTTTGAGATTTGGTAGTGTGGGTTTGTAGTTCGTCTGCGGACAGGAAGGAAGATGTAGAGGGGGATGCGGTGAGGGCTGAACCGCAGGAGTCGGGTAAAGCCTTTGGTTTCGGTGTTTCAAACTAGCTTAAAAAATCAGACCTAGTCTCATATTTCGTAGCATATAATGGAGGGATGCTGGAGGACTTTCTTTGAGGGAAAGTAGGTCCTTTACCTTTGGGCGGCGGCGGGACGGGGACGGGGGTATTTTCTGTTTTCTCTACTGACGTTTCCGCAGTCTGAAATATCGTCAAGAGAGTTGAGGGCTGAGGGAAATGATAATGATGATGATGGTTTGGCTTGAGTTTTTGAAGACTCTTCTAAATTGAGAAGTTGGGGTCCCGAGAGACTCTCATTTTGTCTTATTTATACACCGTCAACATTAGATATTTACGGTTACTCCTTTACATCTTTTAAGGGTTGAGAGACTCCCTCGCCCTTCTGCACCACTTCCTCTCTCCCGCACCCGACACAGAGTCCGCTTGCCAGAGATACTCCTATTATTTTATGGATATTAATGACTCTCAAACCTCTCTACCAGGCTCTTAGCTTCCACAAGAAAAGCGGTGTGTGAAAATATAACACCTTCACATTCATTTCAACTTACTGCCTTTTCATTTGGCTGTAAAGTATAACTGAATTTATCACGCAAATCTTTTAACGCTAGCAAGTCCCATTAGCACTTTAACACGTGCTAAATCAAAGGCGAATATATAATCGGTCAGTTAGGCTTACAGTTTGAATGGTCAGCCAGACGCGCTGTTGGCACGGATATTCAGTTCTCACATAGTTAGAGCTGCGATCGCCTAATTAATGGGGTATTCCGCTCTGAATCAAGTGTGTTTTGAGCAATGTAATAGCATTATTCGGCACTTTGCAAGTAAAGGTGCACCTGATATAAGCCAGGCAAATATTACAGCGCGTATAGACCCAGACGGTATTAATGGGGTATTCCGCTCTGAATCAAGTGTGTTTTGAGCAATGTAATAGCATTATTCGGCACTTTGCAAGTAAAGGTGCACCTGATATGAGCCAGGCAAATATTACAGCGCGTATAGACCCAGACGGGGATAGCAGAAATGAAAGGTCATGAAATGTGGTTCCTAGACAATACGAACACAATGACCATATCGAGATAATTAAAGCCTGCTCAGACACCCTGATACGCATCTCTACGACTCGATTAAATTTAAACTAGAAAGCGGGCTGCGGAGGGGGAGGGTTCTTGCTTAACTCATCTCGTGGGATAATTATAATCTCAATGCCCTCTCATTTACTCCAAGCAATCTTTTACAAGTAATGAAGAACCAGGCGTAAATTTGTGTAATGTAAGGGTCTAAACGAGAGATTCCAGGTGAGATGGGTTATTTAGGGAAAGCCATTTTCAACCCTCCGCATCTCACAATTCCCTTCTCACTCATAATTTTTTCTCATGAAATGCAGGAGCGCCATTGAATAATGCGAGCTTGAAAGCAGGGTGGTTCGTGTAAATGGAAAAATCTCAACAGGGAATCTAATTAACTTCATTGTCAAAGTCATAAGCATCTATTTGATCACACGGCCTCTGTTGGCTGCTACTGGTTTAGGCATTTTTTAATCAGAATTTTTTCTGTAATTACGGCAATTGTACGTTAAATTTTTGCAAAATAGCCAGACGCGGCCCTGAGCAATACACGCCTAATTTATTTGAGGCAGTGAAGGTTTTAGTCACTGCGAACTTCGACGTTTTAAGCAACCCGCACTCGACGGTGTTATAGGAAGCCAAATGATAACAATGCGAATCGGTGGCTTGCTAAATAGTATAACGCTTCTTCTTGCCCACTAAAGCAATCCGCGTAGTTCTAGAGAACGGGAGACGCTGCTACTGCTTTCACCATGCAATATCTAGAAATGTGCATAATAGAAACCAGTCCATTTTGAGATACCAATTGTTTGAGCATTTCAGGGAATTAATGAAGGGGTCAGGGTAAGTGAAAGCGTTGGATATGTGCAGGAATAAATAGAGTCTATTCATTAGCGAGATGGGAAGGGCGGACTGGATTCTGGGTGAAGCGAGAGGGTTGGTCATAAGCTCCCATCAAGGAGTAACAGTTTGTCCATTACAGTATGGAATTAGGGTTCTGGAGCATCATAGTTATTGCCTGCTTTATTGCATCCCAGCGGAATATCAGTCTCATCGGTTGCCCTCACTACCGTCCCGCAGTTTCCGTCGAGATGCGGAAGAAAAGAAACGGCCCATCTCCATTTTTTCATATCAAAAGGTATGGGCTTCTGTCTTGGGGTGTCTGGTGTCTGTATCACTGCTTCTTAACTACACACCGAGACAAAATCTCATGATAAAAAAATATGGGATGATACACTTACATAGATTCATATATTCCTTCCCATTATTAAACCTCCGCCTGGGCGTTGCTCTCATTCTGGCCTTTTCCCACGTTGCATAGCTTTCACCCTTCTTAACGTCTCTGCACTTTTTCCTCTGATGAAAGCTCCCCTACGTTATTCGCTTACTTGAGATTCTAATCAGATTTAGAATGCACTACTGCCTCCTTCTTTATTAGCTCATAATTTCATGCGTGTCACGTCAGCATAAACGAGCCAGGCGTGTGCTATTTACACCTGATTTTGGGTGGCATTAGCTATGGGATATTAATTATAATGCCGATTCGCTGAAGTAGGTTTAAAAGTGCAAAAACTCGAGGTCACTTTTGGGTTACTTAAAATTAAAATTTTCTTGAACTCGTCAGAATAATTCATGCAAATAAAGCGACAAGCTGAAGACTGTAACTGTGCCATTTAAATCCGCGCAAGCGAATACACACCCTGTCGGAATTTTTATGCAAGTAGGCATACATGCATTTTGAATGGAACCCAGAACCAGGCAAAGCAGCATGAAATTGCTCTTTTCAGTTAGACAATAAGGCAATGAACCAAAGCGCTGTCTTCGTTCTGGAAGGAGTTCACAGTGAAAGTCCTATTATATCAGCCAAACATGGAAAGTAGAGCTGAAAGGCCGGTTAACCTGATGTGGGTATTCACGCTCCCTTTCTGTCGAGTGGAAGGAAGATAAGTGCGTGCGTCGTGCCATTGACAACAATTGAATATAACATTTTCGTCATGAGGTCGCGTCGGCTCCAGTTCTTTACAAAGTAGTCCGGAAGATGATAGAGATCTGCATAAGTAGAAGTCCTCGACATTCAAATTCCTTTGAAGTTTCTCAATGCCATACTTTGTCCGCGCTTCTTTGCATGTACCAGAAAATACCCTCACATCACCGCAGCATGACTAAGCCTTGCTTTGTAGTTTCTCATTGAGGAATTTGTCATTGTAGACCATCAATTCATTGGCTTTACAGGAGAAAATTTTAGATTAGAAGCTTGGCATGACCTTAGCAGAGAAGTGTGGGAGGCATTGAAGACCTTTATATCGTATATCCCCTGACTCCAGTTTTAGCTTCGGAGTTATTGAATCCGTGCAGGGTTAAAGACACCGTCTTGCCGAACTTGAAAGTAGTAGTATTGCTGACGGTGGTGGCAGGAGTCGTAGCCATCTCACGTAGTTTATGTTCTCGAATGCGACAGTTGGAGAAGGGTTACATTGACATTGTGGAATTGAGGCAAGCCGTAAAGAAACACTGAGAGACTCTATCGAGTAGTCGATACGTGGGCATCCGCTGTCCCTCTACGCCTCTCAACTTCGTTTAACCTTGCTTGAGTGGATTCGACGGAAGGACGGGAGTTTCTGGAGAGCATGAGACAGTCAGCGCTATTTACTCATCCAGTGAAAGCACGATCGGCAAGATGCTGGAATGCGGTGTGGAAGAAAGGCTACAATACATCTCAACTTCCGTACTCCGTACGCGCGGTCAACGGACTTAGCACAGCGTACTATAGGCAATTCGGTATAATAACTATTTGCGGATTTTGCTATCGGGCTTAGAATTTAATAGCACAATAACGTTGACATCATACAATTAATTAATTGTTGTCAAGATTCCAGGGTGCTCAATTATGACAGATATAACCTGAGAACAGTGTAAGCTATTGAATTTCGAATTTGAATACCATTCTAGAAAACGCGAAGGTCAAACATCGTGAAACCAACGCTAGACAAGCCGATGGTTCCGATAACTAACCACTCTTGTGGGTCAAGAGGAAATTTCCAATTGTTCCTCTCATGGGATCTTGCAGCTGACCCTGCCGTCTGTACGGATACAATTTTGAGAGCACAGGAGTGAGCCGATTACTGGAGTTGCTGTCGATATAGGTAGCAGGTTCGTATATCTCGCCT
>VNWX01001410.1:0-15281 GCA_009869905.1 Ceratophysella communis | reverse complement strand
TTTGATTCACGAGAATAACAATAAAGGCAATATAAGGGCAAATTTTATTTTTAAACTCGTCTACGAATCATTGCTAACGTATTTGCAAATGCCGCAATATGATTTGATTTAAATATCTAGTTTTCCGCTAGATAGACAACGACAGGTAATGCTCTCAGAACAATAAAGTTGTAATAAGGCAGTGTTGTTTTCCAAATTAATTGTAAACATGAAAGATCCATAGCTACAAACATGGCCTCCTGTTTTTCCAAAAGAAAGCGTCGGAAACTTGTTGATTAATTATTTCCCTAAATCGCGCCCACACAAAGTCAGGTATGCTGCGCATTTTCATTCAAGTGTGTGTGCAAATTCCTTCCACTTCAAGACCCGTATCCGCATCATATGCCAAAAAAAACATTTCCTTAAATTAAAACCTACGGCGGTTTCGAATGTAAACTTGTTGATTGAAATTCAATTGGCAAGTAAGTCTTGGGAAGTCGCTTGGCAAGCAGTAGAATGACGTCAAGATTTCCAACTTTGGACTACTGACGCCAGGCGTGGTGGGCCATAACAGTAAACGTTCCGGGGAAGGAATTAGAATTAGGAATTTCCGTAGGAACTAATTTGCATTTAGGAATATTAGTTACAGATAATCCGCTTTCACCCAACACTGAGTTTTGATTATGAATTAAGTAAATAATGGTAGGAAAGGGCGTATCTTGAAAGAACATGGTTACTGTATGTGAGATTTGATTTTGTGAAGACAATTTGATTTTCGGTAGCTTCATTCATAATTTTTTAGTAAATATTCGCACGTCTGTTCACAAGTCCCATTTGCAAAATCTGACATTTTTAACCATGTTTAAATGTCAAGGTGTCATTTTATCACAATAAGGAACATACTGTACACATTAGAATCAGGAAATTGGACGAGTGTATCCTAATAAATTTAAATTCAATGCAATTAGTTGTGAATTGTTTATATAGGAAATGTTCATGGCCGGCAAATCAATTTTATATTTTAAATATAAGTGAGTGCATTGTTGTGAAATTGGATACAGTTCAACAAGGAGTGAAGAAGACACACGACTGTAGTCGACATTACTTAGGCGTGTGTGAAATACTCTTATGGATAGAGATCTAAATTGAAATAAGTAATCGTGAGTTTCATGCGGTTTACAGTTTTTTTAAAATTTTATTATGCATAAGGTTACTGTAATATTTCACACTGTGAATAATGAAAATGTTGAAATAATGCTATTATTCTGTTATCCTGCGAGAATAAGCACCTCTTCCTACTTAAGTAAGCAAGTATATGAAGATAGCTGAGTTAGGGTTTTATAATTTTGTGACGATTCTGCAATAATAATTAGATTAAAACATTAGGTCCCGTTTTCAAATCTTGATTTCGTGGGAAATTGAATTAGTAGGCATGATACTTTAACTTGAATTTTAATTTTCAAACTTACTGAATTCCGGAATTTACCTTAATTTCCTGACCAGGCCTGTCACATTTTAAAATATCTGTTTCCTTAATTTTTGCGGAAAACGTGTTGTGGATTTTGCACCCCTAATTTCCTGACTTCCTAAATTTTCAAGATACCCTAATATCAGCATTGGTTTTAGCATGAGTTTGCCCGAGTTTTTTTGCGTTTCAAGTTCCGACTCCGACTGCATAGAATATGGTGGCCTTGGAAGTAATACTAACAATATTTAGATGACAATTAGGGACAATTACAGCTTAAACTTTAAAGGAATTTTCTATTAACAGCTTTGTCGGGCATGCTTAGTGATGCGTTACAATGAGCAGTCAATTAAAGCGTTTTACTCGGAAAAATATTTGTTTCGGGTGAGCAAATTTTCTTTAAAATCACGTAAACTTTAATTAGGTCTGCTTTCACGGAAAAACAAGCTGAATTTGCTTAACGATAGGCTGAATTTAGGCGCATAATGTAAATTTACTGGTTCTAAACTCCGAGTTCTACAAGGATATCATTCAAACATTTACCTTTAATTCTGTATGTTATTATAATTTTAAACTGTATACTTAAATGTTTATATTCTCGTGCACCATGCCCTTCCCTCAAGGATGAAGCAGCCGCGTATTGTTCTGATCTGACACTTATACGAGCCCATTTGACAATTTTAATCATGACTTAGGCAAACAAAGCTACTCTGCTTTTACTTTCATGAAGCTCGCTGGCCATCAGTATCAACTTGAAGTACAATTACTATTATTAAACAAATAGGCATCAGAAGGAAAGAGCCAAGGCTTGGATCCATACTTGTAAACAAGCACAACCCTAATTATTCATCGTTTTTATCTCCTTGTCTTGTACTGGTCCATTGTACCAAGAAACATGACAGTATATTCAGCAGGATAAGGTAGAACGAAAATGGGATGTTCCTTGCTAAGCTGCAACAATTACAAAACCAAAATTTGCGTAATTTATTAGACAAGTACAAGCAGAGTGTTCATCCCGCTCGACACGAGCAGACAACTAGCTGCTAAGTTGTTAGTTAGCTGTTAGCATGTTATCTCCATTTAAAATTATGGTATAATCAAAGTTTGTATAAAAGAAAATACAAGGATTATTTACATTGTAGGGTATTAATAGTATCCTGTTGAACATGCCTTGAAGTGATTGAATGAGTCAACATAGTTTGACATTCAACCCCGGTCAGGCCTTGGCCCGCATTTACTATTTGTCAAATTAAGGCGATAGGTACTCTGTTAATAAATTGCAGTCTCATTGTTATGTCCCCTCGCTTGTCTGCGACGTCTTACGGTTTCGATAGCGGACTTTGTTTGAAGTCAAGTTATTTTAAGGGAAAAGACGCACTCAGAAATAAATAGGCATCAATAACGCTGGTGAATAGTTGATTTGATCAAAGTGATCTTAAGGAAAACATAGTTCCTACATTTCAAACAACCACTGTATTCGGTTTGGAGCACGTTGTGTCGATAATTAAGTCCGTAAACACGCTAAACAGGCCTTATAAAAAAGCTAGACAAAATACAAATATTTCAAGGCCAAACTGAATAGAACGCTTAAAATGAGTGAAAATGAGCAAATTCTTTGTCTAGCCCTACATATTTATTTGTGCGAATTTCGCAAATAATCTACGTATGTTTCCCATGCATTACTAAATAGGAAAATAGCCTCCTAATCCACTTGCAATTCTAGACTAGATTATTTTATATCTAAACCAATCTTAAACATTCAAAATTTGTAGATACATAAAACCCCGATTGACGGATATTTCGTCTGTAGTTGGAACTGTGTTTAAAAAATGCGTACCTACATGTACTTCGTAGCTCAATGCTTAAGACTTATTTCAGATCGTTTGAAAAAAAAAGTGAATTTTTATCGAGAGATGCTGATATGGAGCCGCATTGGGAATGGCACGTATCAGCGAAGGAATCTTCGCATCCACACAGATTGCGAAACTCAATAATTTATGTATTGGAGCATGTCTATGATAGATATAGATGGCAGATAAGCGATTAAGATCATAATTGATGAGTTTGAATGTGATATGCCGAAGTTAACCTTGTCTTTTCCATTTTGGCAAAATTGCAGGTCCACGTTTTTTTGGTGAAGTTATTGTTTTGGTCATCTCTCTACCTCACTGTCAGAATTAATTATGGTAGCAGATGGAGTTCGGCCCACGACCGTTTTGTCGCTCCAAAAGTATGATTCCGGACCACCTGTTGCTCCTCCAGGATCTCCTGATGGACAACTCGTAAGTAATCCAATAATTCATACATGTTTACAACTTCTAAGNATGATTCCGGACCACCTGTTGCTCCTCCAGGATCTCCTGATGGACAACTCGTAAGTAATCCAATAATTCATACATGTTTACAACTTCTAAGCTCACGGATTGACGAGGAGGACGTCAACTAAAGCAAATATTATTGATGTGTTGACGGGGGACGAATCGGTATGATCACAGCCAACAAATACTGTCTCGAACTTTTCCAAATATTTACATGGCGTCGTCGTAAATATGGAATCTCTGACGTGAGGAGGATTCTTAATTAGCTAGCTGGGCTTTTTTCGAAATCAGTCCATATATAGATGAAGCATGTAAATTTGTTGATCAATCCTGGAAGCATTTTCGTAGCACTATGGATTATGACATGACCCTTTCCTCAAGTTACGTTCGATTTCCGCAATCCAAGCCGCCGCCGGTTTTTCATATTGAGTCTTTTGGCAGCGTGTGAACTTCCATTGTCCGGAGCCTCAGTCGAGGTTTCTCCAAATAAGGCAAATTGAGGAGCTCGGCGAGCAGAGGGTAGAACTCGTTTATCGCTAGCCCCAGTACCATTACTTGTCCATCGAGTGTCAGCAAACTATGTCTTGCCTGAATGTCACACCGTTCGTGTCACGTGTCAGCACGAAGCCCTGCTTATCTACCCAGCACAACATAAACACTGGATGGAGACATTTCCTATCAGCATCAGAACTCGTCTGACGAGTTTTCGGATTGGAATTGGTTGGAAGTGCCAAAGGTTCCTGGAAGTCCGGGCTATTTGACTTTTGACCAAACAAGAATATTACGAGATAGGCTCCTAAATCCCTTTTGCATTCCAAATGTCGGAACTCGGCACTAAGACCCCATAAGTCAAAGTGAGCATTTCTGTAAAGTTGTAACAAAAACTGGGTATTGGAAATGAAGCTCAAGTTGAAATTCCGTACAGCAAGAGCAAGCTGTAATTTTATATGAATAAGCTAGGTACGAGTATAAGCCGCTTTGGTATAATCCTAAAAGTCCATTTGAGCTCAATTGTATCTCAGTTGGTTCGAAAGCTTGTGTATTTAAAGGGTCACCTGTTCACCGTGTACGTTTGCCTTTTTGGCGGCCAACGATACACACGCGAATAATTTCGAGATTATTTCTTGCTAAATAGATAAAATTATGCTATATTAAATGACTTATTAGTTTTTTGTATCGAGAGATATAAGAAGCATTAATGTTCTGATCCGTAGACAAAATTTACCGGTGTGTGCTTTCCAAAGGCTCCAGTTTCAGTTTCGAGAAACTCCCGTTTATACACTTTCTACAGACTTTCCCAGATTCTAATTTATTCCGTACAATCGCCCGCTTCGGGTATTGTCAGTGTCGTAATTCGTAGTTCTCACTGTAGTTTGGACTAGGTAGTTTCAATCCCGAATTAGTGGGAGTCGTTAGAGCATAAAATGAATTCTAGTTTCTTCTGCTTCAGCATAGTCGGACATTCATCATCATTTATTCATGAGATTAAATTCAATTACGAACTCTGGACATAAGCCGTTGAAATCCTCAAAAGTTGTCCAGCCGGTCCAGCAGTACAACTGTATAGTGCTGCTGGAGAAAGAGATTGAATCCGCCGGACATCATTGGTCATTGAACGGATTATGAAGATTTACACAAAGCTTACACAAGTACTCCTATCACGCCATAATAACTGGAAATGATTAAAAATAATTATTTTATGCGAACCTATTTTCAAGTTTTGAATTTTTTCTTCGAATGTTACACCTTTTGTATAAAATCCTTAGCTAAATTTTTTAACGTAAATTTTAATTCGCTTCATTCCATCTTCTCGAATTCGTGCCCTTAGCACCGCACTCTGGAGAAAGCAGGACTCGTAAAAGTCAAGGAGAACATTAAGCAGTAGGAGAAGGACATGGGACCTCGAACAAGGCTGATCGTGGAATTTCAACCACGCTCTTGGATAATTCATGTTTAAGTAGAGTTTGGCATGCTGAGGCTCGGACTGGAAAAGATAAGGCCCAAAACCGTTGTGCAAATATTCTAAATTATTTTTTAGGGTGGAGAATTGAGAAAATAGTGCTGTCTTGAAACAACGGCAAGAAAGCTAAGGAAGGAGTCATATTTCATCCCTTGTTCGTCTGTTACGACAGTGACAAGGTCAGAGTCAAACTGATACTTGAGACCTCGTTAGCGCCGAGGTCTTTTCCTTGAACCGTTACCTACGTGAGCTGCTCAGTTTCCAAGACTTGTCAATTTATTTAGCTAAATTTCTCCTCGTCATCATCTCCTTTCTTTATGACCTTGTCAGGGGAATAATAAATTACTCTAATATGCCTGCAGACTACAGACTAGACCTTAAATTATTAGGCTTATTTCGGCGGAAAATTCTGCACGAGCCTCCCTTAGTTCACTGGCTAGGCGTCATCCATTTTATACTTAGGTAATCCATCTCTCAGCTGCTCAAGCGTCTATTCAGTGGTTTAAAAAGGATACGCTGCGCCCGTGGAAAAGTTTGTCGGGAATAAGGCATCGTCGAAGCCGAAATTCTTAAGGTTTCAAATAAAATGAAACTTGTGGCTGAATTGCAAGGAAAATGCCAGTACCTATTCAAATAACGATTTTTAAAATTTTTAGCTTGAAGAATTTCATGTTTTAAGCTTGACCTTGCTGCTTCTAACTTCTAAGTACCTATCCCTTCATTCATTTTCATTAGGATTACTTCATTGCCTCAAGTTTCATCCGCTGACTTAAATGCGCTGATTCAGGTCGTGCAAAAGCCACAACAATGCAATCCTATAGGTTAAGCAGTCTTTAAACCTCTTGGCATGCGTGTATGAACTGTGGGATGAGGAAAAAAGCCATGATTTAACCCACGAGTTTTGTAATTCATTTTCCGAATAATATAATTAGTATGCATGTAAGCTAGGATGGGAATGACAGGCATTACTCCGCTCCTTTGTTTATGATTAGAGTTTTATTGAAGAGAGGAGTCGGAGAATCTCTCAGGCCGCTCGCTCATGCCGCCGCTGACCATTGATTCTTGGCCTTTTCGGCACGGACCGTTTTTCATAGGGTACCATTTTATTATAGATATCGTCTTTCTCTAGCTCCCTGAGTTTCCGAAATTCCTATATATTTAAAGTTTTTGCAAAATTTGTTTAGTTTCAATGTTAAAAATATAGACGCTTTGAAAACCAAAATCAGAACTAGGCCTATATTTCTAATTTAAAATTTCGTAGACGCCCTGTAGCTTTGTCCAAGAACCAGCCGTCGCAACGAAATCTCTTAGAATTATGCCTTATGTTATGACTTCATGTAGTGCGCAGGGAATGTAATTACAACACAATATTTCTTTTCGACTTGCAATAATAATGTGAATCTTGTGTTAGTGGCCAGGAAGGTGCACCCTGGCATGAGCTTGAGAGAGGGCAGCTCAAGTGACATGACAAATGAAACCAACATGCATTCAGACCTTTACCTGGCCAATTGCAATTTTTCTCAAGACCGACAGTGACATTCGTGCTTAGGTCTATCGTATGGGACTGTAGGAAGACACATTATGATAATCTAACTTTTTTGTGCGTCAAGTATAATTGGGGGCGTTGAAGTGGTATTAGCTGAATGGCGAAAAGGCAGAGGCCAAAAATATCCCATCACGTCATGACAAGGGCGTTGAAGACTTATCTATTCCTGTTGATTTTTTTTTTGCATCTACCTCACCTCTTCTCTGTCATATTTCTGAACCGGAGCTCCACGCCTTCATGTAAATCTTCCTCATCTTTGGACAAACACGGAACAAGTGTTCCGTTCAAAATTGTCGGAACAATGTTTCACGCAAGTTTAAAAAATTAGTCTAATTTTAGGACAATTTGGCACTCAAATTTCGGCATTTTCATCAAATTCAAGAAAATCCATTCCTATAAGCATTAAAAGTCGATTTTTTCATGAGTACTGCCGGGACATCTTGGGTAAAATTTTGCATTCTATTGCCGATTTTTTTCTACGTTTGACCAGATCAAACGTAATACTGCGGCAAAGTAGTTTTGAATAAATAGCTCAAAAACGCGCCACGCGTCCGCTACTGTCATTCAGAATTTTTCGGGCGGAGTTGTCACTCCGCCGTCCCCGCGCCGCATGTATTGTGTTGCATGGAACTCGCAATTAATTAGTTGAACTCATAAATCTCCGTCAGAAATAGACATTGTACCCTTAAATCGATATGTTTCACTGTCCCATTCAAATTGTATGAAACGAATGCTGATTACGAAGACCCGTTCCTTTCCCGGTCGAATTCCCGTAATAATGAGCCCATTAAACGTTCACCTGAAAAACTTGCCTACGACCCCATAATTGAGCAGAATCAGAATTACTGGACACTTGCTGGAGTCGGAGTCAATTGAAGGTGAACATGTTTCATGTTTGAAAACGAGGATTGTCCATTACATCTTTTCGCATGTGAAGGAAATGATATGTTTTTCCTGCCACATTTAAATACCTTACGTCACCCAGTTGCTTGCTCATCATTGCTTAGTAATATTCAGGAGAGTCATTAAATTTATATATTCCACAAGTTTTACACCAATTAGCAAAGCAGTAAAAGAGCGCTGTACAATTAAGCTAGTGAAATGGAGTCCAAGGATTGTTCATTGTGAGGTCATTTGGTTAGAAGACTAGTGCTAAATATTACTGACTACTGTCCGAAAGTCGTATTAGTCGAGCCTAGATGTTGGTGCTGGTATGAGCACTAACCTGAGCTCATTCCAGCCCCACCAAGGTAATTTAAGACGGACCATTAAAATTTAATATGACTGATATTATATTCTTCGGTTATGTTTCATTTTAGGATTCGAAATTCGGTATTCGGCTTAATAAAATTTGATGTACAGTAAGGCGGTTCTGTTCGCCAAGAAATACCCTGGATTTAGAAATTTCTTTGACGAATTCAGTATTTTTCTGGCTGCTGCACAGAAGCATTCAGAATTCACAACTGACAATTTTCTCAAATATTTAATTTTGAGCGGTTCGATTAATTTTTGTATCAATTTGCTCTAGAAGCTTACCTAACTCACAGCGGCCTTTAAAACCTTGGCCCTTAATACCTATTTGAAAACCCTTTATTAGGCCCAGACATTCATATTCAGGGACGAATCACAGGTTCTTAATTGGAAAACCTAGTAAGCCAGATACTACCTCTACTTAAGCTAATCTTAATTCCACTCAAAACATGGCTAATCTTAAGTTAACCAAGTAATAACAAGCCGCATGTAACGAATCCACTTTTAATTCGTAAGTGCAAACCGGAGGCAACAACAGCACGCTATCTCACCTGTTCATTTCTGTGATGGATTTGGAAGCCTGCAGAAATTCTTAAGTATTCTGATGTAGTGCGGTATGCAAAAAAGTGCAGTAGATAGGTAGGGAGCTGCACGAGACAGCCAGCCCAGGTAAGAAGCTAAAGAAGCTTTGGCTTCGCAGACGGGGTAGGATTGTAGGATTTGCCTCTTTAGCTTTTAGCTTGGTTACATATTATTGTAGTACGAGAGATAAATGAGATTCCTCTGTAGCAGCGGTTTGTTCTTCCTTTCGTAGAAGTTTTGCATCTCCTTCAGTGTAGATTTAGATAGTGAAAACAACTCATCGCCCACTCACTCAAGCCTTGTCCGGCCAAGTAGACTTAAAGAGCTCTGAGCTTCTCCAGCCCTAAATCCCTCTAACAACAATTTAAAATACAGACAGCTAACAACAAATCAGAGCTCATTTCCTATTCGGGGAAGTGTAGCAGGGAGGAAGTGATCCCGCCCTTCCTTATCGAAGCCCCTTGCCAAAAAAAAAAACAAAGCTCATCTCATTGACCCTTTGGTCCGGACAAAAACAAAGGCTTGTTAGCAGTTTCCTGAATCAAGCCCACTACGCCTCTGACGCCTTTTTCCTCGCTTCATCTCTCTCACACACCGAATTTCAGGACTTGAGTGGGCTGAATCTCAAGATCACTAATAGCCTCTCAATTGTTTTCCGTTCCACTCAATCGAATCTCTTGGCTATTGGCGTGTCGGAGTGCTCAAGTGCTTTGCGGACTGTTGTTGTTTCTCATTATGGAAAAAGTCAATAAGCAAGTCCGAATCGGCAATTTGAGTTCCACAGAGTTTTGACTCATTATTTGCACTCGAGGGACCAGAGATCAAACCGTAAAAAGTTAGAGCATTGGTGGAAAGTGTGAGTGTTCCGCGTCCAAATCTGGTCTGGTCTGGAAGGCCGAGAATTGATGGTTATTGTATTTCCTGCTAATTACCAAGTCATAATTATAACTGAGCATCATTTCTCTCTGTCCGCTCGAGACGAGAGCGTCCGTTCGTCTCCTGGATTAGAAGACGCTGGCTGTTCCTTTGCTCTGAATCCTTGAGACATTACCGGGCCAATTTATTATATTCGTCTTCCACTTGTGTGGGCAGGTGAATTGGTAGATAATAGCTTCATAGAGCCCTATGTAATCGTGAATTAGAGACTGAACGTTTCCTTTAAAATCCTCCGGCTCTGCCTACCAAAGTGATTACAAGTCCGGACTCCCTGACGAGAGCCGAAACTAACACGACAACTTTTTATTTGGTCCTCCGGGATTTCGTGGAGCTAAAAGATCTTGGAAGAAAGGAAAAGTGAGGGTGACGACAAGACGAATGCCCATAAATCATTCTGCCGCACTTCCAACAAGTCCACAAGAGTCAAACTTGCGGATCTTGAGGCTATAGTCACTTAATCTAACCTGACATTTGAACCGGAATTTCATTCGCTCTTCTTCTAGTTGGAAATTTGGAATTAGGCTTTGATGGTGGTCCTTGGGATTTAGGATTTAAGTGCAGGGATTTCAGCGTGAAGCCTGAGGACAGAAGCTGAGTAGAAGGGTGTAATTATCGGTGTGACAATGGTTGTGATCAAAATCTCGTACCCCCATCAGCATATCAGTAGTGGTGATCATCATCGGTTCGGGAATGTGGGGAGTCATAGACTCCGTCCTTCGTATAATCACTCCTTGACCTCGTCCGCATCCGTGAGCCCAACTCTGACCGACTCCAGCTCTGAGCCCCTCCCTTCTCTATTGCAGGTCTCACCGGATGGAGATACACTGGCAACGA
Source organism: Ceratophysella communis (assembly GCA_009869905.1). Lineage (NCBI taxonomy): Eukaryota > Metazoa > Arthropoda > Collembola > Poduromorpha > Hypogastruridae > Ceratophysella > Ceratophysella communis. The sequence goes on along the minus strand of VNWX01001410.1, from coordinate 4,410 downwards.
GCAAACAAGGTGAGTAATGGAAAGCTAACAATTAACTAAGGTCAATTCGATAATTTTCACAGGAACGCCTCTATGAATCGCTGGTATCTTTCAAACCGAAAATATGTATATGGCAAGGGCAGATAAGGTCTAGCGGGTTCGATGGGCTCATCAAATTTTCCCAGTTTCAGCGATTTGGCATCTAAGCACACAACTAAGCGCATGGGCCGTGCAAAATACGGCTTAATCTCGGTATCTCGAATACATTAAATGACATCGGGTCGCGCTCAGTTGACAATCAAACGCTACCGCTTATAATTCGCGACAAAACGAGCTGCAAACCATATATCCCCACAAAAAGACACTAAAATTGGCAAGGCCATACGCATTCCAATTTTCATCACCAACGCCATAAATTATGATCATTTCAGAATTATATTGCTTATGGCTCTACGCACATTGACTTGATTGGAGCCGAAATAGACGCAAGACGAATTTAAGACACTTAATCGTTAATCCCTTTTGAAGTGTCCTTAGAAATATCCCAATCTTTATTTACCCTCGCTTGCTTACACATGGCGTTGGTGGTATTTGCTGCCGTAGATAGCAAAGAGGTCGAGGGTCCTAAGACATTAAGAATGATCAATCAATTTGATACGCCTCATTCCCAGTTCCTATTCCGCCAACCTGACAGGCTGAAATAATTTTGTTTGCTCAAAGTCAAACGTGAGCTCTTTATCTGTTTCTATCTCCCTCAAAGAAATGAACTTGTTCTCCTGAAACGAAGGTTTTTGGAGCCTTTTGCAAAAGAAACGCATACGAAAGGTATCTACTCAGGAGACGCGAATAAAAGATAATGGATCGTGAATTACTCGCGTTTCATGAGCATATTAAGGCATGACATGATCTGGTAAATACCTATTATTTCAAGGCACGCTGGGCCTCCAAAAACAAGGGCCTTATTGCGGCTACTGATGCTGGAATGCACTAACAAATATTCTTACGTTGATATACAATTTATTTCATTCGAAACTGTACATGATACACGACAATCGAAGTCGACTGTAAAAGAAAATAGATTTGCCGTTTTAACCCTGTAGATTTTATACGAACTCATTCTGCATTCCCGTAATGCCTATTGCAGTCACTCTAAAAATTTAATTAAAATCCTAAAACAATAGCAAAGCTGTAGTTTCTTGTTTTCTATTTGTATCAATCAAGCTGAATACAAACTTTTCCTGGAATGTCAGAACAGGCAACACGCCAGATCAAACTGTAAGCCTTTTATTTCACTTACAACAATCTTGCGGTATAACCTGTTGTTCAAGTTAGAGAGTCATTCTGACTCCTGCCAGCCTCATGCCTGCTCCACGTGCATGACTTCCGTCTCGAGTTCTTGTTTTGACTCTGATTGTTTCGGATGCTCCTTACTCGGATGCCAATAGGTTATGGGACTAAGGCTACCTATATTATAGTATAATCTAACCCTAAGCGTACCGTAAACAAAACCTGTCACCGGATTCTTACACCTTCCTCGGATACAATAAACAGTAGTGCTGATACGGAACTGACGCATTAGAAGTCTGCAGGAAGTACCGTAGGATCGTTCTGATGAATAATTACCAGACTGTATTTAATTAATTACTCGGCGTTACAAGCTCGGACGTGGGAGAAATGAGCCCCTTTTACTCTAAGTTAGACATTATCGTGAAAATCAGGGTTGGCTAGTGCTGAAAGCAGTAATAACGATAACGTTGCAGAAAGGGAAGGAAGTTGTTTCCCGTAGGTTTTATTTATTGGTTTAAATGTTTAACTTGTCAAGTAAATTATTTCAGTAACCATATAATCTCCAATTAGAAACGGTAATTTTAATAGATTAGCAATTTTTATTTGTTGGCACTACTAAGCTGTTGAGTCAAATTTTAGGATTTTGGCTTAACAGTACTGTGAGTAGAACATGGTTTCAATTAGTTTGGCATTCTTCCGTAATGAAAACGATGAGGAAGGAAGGAAGAGCAGTAAATTCTACTTGCTACTGTAATTTAATAGCATTGAGTGCTGTCGGTGATGCGGGCTCGAGGTTAATATGGGTGGATCTGCGAGGTACGCAGTGCGCTATGCAGTGCAGAAGCACAAGGGTATGAAATTCCTCACCATTGTTGCAGTAGTAGTCTTACCACTTGTCATTGTCACCCGTTGTCCTTAAATTATCAAATCATCACCAAAACCTCGTTTGATTTCCGGATTATCTTAAAATTACAAGTGTCAATTGGTGACAGGGAAATATGCATACTACAGTAGGTAGCGTATAATGCAAGTGTTTAGGTCAAAATGGCGCTATACCTAAGTAGATACCCAAGAAACGCATCTTTACTCAAAGAAGAGTCTACCCAAATAGATTCGCATTTCAAATGTTTTAAACTTGAGAATTTTCCACTTGAATTCTGCTATTGCATATTTTCTAAATTTAGCGTTTATCAGAAGTTTTTGCGAATTTTCACAGTTTCAGTTCTTATAGTTTTATTGTTTTCGCATAGTTCAATTTGCATCCGTTAAGAAAACGGATAATGGCTGAAATTTGAAAACATGGCATGCTATAAGAAAAACATGCTCTTAACGTGGGTACGTGGGTACGTGGAGTAAATTTTAAATAGTCTGATTATTCCAGAAAGAAAAAACATTGAAGTTTCTGACATCTCTGAAATTTTTTGTATATGCAATGCAATCGACTTAAAGTTTAGTATTCAAATTTAACCAACCAAAATCCAGTGCTATTAGGTATTTATTTTGTTAACCTGAAGAGTCGTAATTTACAGAAAAAAGCTACACTGATCTTCACATCTTATACTCATCCTTATCAATCTCTGAGCAGAAAGAAATACGTAGAAGTCAGTTTAAGCGGTTTTCGAGCAAACTATAAATATATTAAAATGGAGTATATAATGAAAGACGAAACCAGTTTTTGGGAAGTGGGTCCTCGACAAAGGTACTTAGACGAAATATCTCGGGTTCAGGGTAATCATTTAAAAATGGTAAATGCTGCGAGATTTTATTGGAATGATGGCGTTTCGCATTTTTAAAAAATTCTTAAAATAGTTTTGCGTCTTTCAAACTACACGATTTTCTGAAATAAAAAAAAATCTATTTTCAATGCGATGCTTTTTCCCTGCAACCAGGAAGCAATTGTAAACTAAGAACCATGTAGCATGGAATGCTGTAAAAGTAACGCTAGCATCAGACTGAAAACAATAAATAAAAGCATTCTTTGTCTTAATCTTAACCCCATGATTATTTGTAATCTTCATTGCAATGCTTCATGTGAGATGTGCCCAACATAACGGTGAAGATTCAAAGCGTTTTGAACTCTTTAATACATTTTTGCTACATAAAACTTGATACATTTGAATTAGATTCACCTAACTGATTAACTTATGCAAATATCTCAACATTGCAGTATTCGTATAATACAAGCTTTATGCCCGTTATTTTCTATTCAGTTTCAGCTTAAGAATATTAAGCTGTTTTGATTGTTGTGTTACAAAACAATGGACGTCAGGTCCTATTGACCTGTACACGACTCACATTCTTTTGTTACACAATTCTCCTGACATGTCGCTTGTTGTTGTTAATCTGTTAAGTCGTTTTAGCACGCATATAATCCTTTGTCGCTCTTCTGTTTTCAATGCGAATTATTAAAGACTTGACCTGGGCTATCCTTCAGAAGTCAAAATATAAAATATTAGCCTATTTTCTTTTTCCTTTGGATTGGCATTTTATATTTAAATCGTGATTGTTTTATACGACGTACGTGCCGAGATCATATAAGTATCAAAGATTATTGCTCTGACTCTGAATTAACATAGTATGCGATCACGGAGGCAAGAAAAATCGTCCGATCAAGAAATACCTGTTAATTTTCAAGCCCATATTTTCAATGAAACGGCGTCAAATTGATGAACAAATTTTAAATCCATTTAAATTGGATCATTAGGAAGCTGTGGTCTAGCCAGATGCAAAAAAATTTAATACGTGTTTATAATCTGCTTAGGTACGATACCTACCTAGATTTAGGTTTGCGGTTCACCCCTATGCTTTAGATCAATTACCTACGTTTTACATGCCTGTACCAAAGTTAAGTCAACAATGTGGTGGTTGAAAATGATGGCAGCCAAGTTCTTAAAAGCCATGTTTCATATTTGGTTAGTCATCCCCATTTCAGAACTGAGAGTGCAATTTCTGGGAAAGGCACAAGCTTTTTTTGTGGAGAACAAAAGGATTGTGTAGACGATAAGGCTTGAAACTGATTCATCTGACCTTCTCGCGTCAGACTTTGCTTCTAACACTGGAATGCAGGACGTATTAGCAATATTGCATGCACGACGCACTCGACGCCAAAGTACAGAGTAAGCGTTTGTTGGGAATACGGGTGTT
>VNWX01001409.1:0-15288 GCA_009869905.1 Ceratophysella communis | reverse complement strand
GCAGAACTGGAGTAACGACTTGTAAAACACTTTCAACTTAATAAATTAAAATTTAATGGATTATTGAGGAATTCGAGCTAGCGGACTCTAGCTGGAAAGTAGCTTGTCGAGTCGACAGTGGAATACTAGCGAATTACTTTAATTAATTTTTCCAGTTCCAGTCGAGTGTCAACGTCAACGTCTTGTCTAGTCTATGGAAAACCATAAATGAAGTACCTGAACCTAATCGGAGCTTTTGTTTAAGATATTCTGCTTTCCGTAATCTACGTTAGGATTAGGATAATACTACTGAAACATATCCTAATCAGAACTCAGTTTGAGATATTCTGCTTTCCATAATGTGAGGGTTTTTTTTTCACAACATTTATTTACCCTTCCACTAATTCTACATCCATACAAAGGAATAATGTGATGACAAATAGAATATTTCGTCGTAAGTTATAGGAAAATACTACTAAAACACTAAAGTAACTTTCCGGCCATTCCAGTAGGTATATTATTTTTTTCGATTTTACTGCCAAATAGTAGCCTGTCTTAATCTTTACAACAGAATTAAACATTGAAGCGAATACGATCAATAGAAGTTTTATCGACGCGGAACTTTTATCAAGGGTAGTTATTATCGATTACAAGAAAACAGCGTTCATGGGTACTTATTCATGTTACATGTGAAAGGACTTCCGGTTATAATTTTAATCTTTAAAACTAGAAATGGAATATCTTTTAGTTCCGTAAATGTCACCTCTTCGTTGTGCAAATCGACAATCACTGGGACTTGCTGCTGGAGTTCGCACAAGCCAACGAACGAAATATAGGAAAATTAATGAGCAGCTGTGTAACATAGTGGATACTTAAATACGACGTCAATTGACCATGTAGAATATCTACATTCAATTTCGAGATGTTTATACTCGGATTATTAAGTTTCGTATATTCTACCTTTTTGCCATAATGCTGTACAGTTGTGTGGAACATACTACCTATTTTAAAATTATATGAAAACACTTTTTATGACGATTATATTATTTATCTAAATTGTATAAACTAATGAGAATTTGATGAGTTCATAAAAACGACATCTTAAATCGATCAAAAAGAATTTGGTAAAAAATATGTTAATAAAAATGTCAGTTGTTAAAAAAAAGTCGATAAAACTGCTGCACACGCAATAATTTACATTTTTTCAAATAAGAACCAATTATACAAAAGTTGGTCTGCCAGAACATCAGCTTTTTGCATTGTGACCTTATGCCATTTAGACTTGTAACCTATTAGATTTCTCAATCCATAAGTGCCTACCAAAAGCTTAATTGAAACAAACCACTTTATTCACTACTTTATCAATTTATATCCAAGGATTGGCACATGGTTTCCGAATAAATTCAAATTAATTATTCAAATCCGGTATAGATTTCTCCGTTTAACGAGCTTTGAATTATTAAGTCAGTATTTCTTAGTAGCGTTGTAGCACCGATAGTACAAAAACATAACCAAGAATCTACTAAAATGCTGAATAAAACAGTAACAGTAGTATGCATGTACCTTATTCTTAAGATTGGTGAAATCTGTAAGTGGCTCTTTAAGCGATTTTGTGCATTATATTGTTAAACTGAATATCTTAAGTAAGTAATGCATTTTCAGTATCGGTGAATGCGTTTGAATTATTAAGTCAGTATTTCTTAGTAGCGTTGTAGCACCGATAGTACAAAAACAGAACCAAGAATCTACTAAAATGCTGAATAAAACAGTAACAGTAGTATGCATGTACCTTATTCTTGAGATTGGTGAAATTTGTAAGTGGCTCTATTTTAGTAGTAGTAGTAGTAGTGGCGATATTTTCCAGTAGGTATATTGTTAAACTGAATATCTTAAGTAAGCAATAAGCTATGCATTTTCAGTATTGGTGAATGCGAGCTCTCCTCGAATTACACCGGAGATACAACGCCGGCTTAAGGTCGAATATTGTGCTGAACTGAAAGAAGCTGAAGGTCAGTTTAATACCCAGGGTAATCTTGTAGATCGGCTTAGTGCGTGTTCGAATCAGCATGTGCAATGACCCTACTTACACAAGAGATGATATCATCACGGAGCTGTACAAGGATCTGGATGGTAGGTTTAAATTTGAACTTACGATGCTTGTAACGTAATCCAGTCCTGAAACGACTGGAATTTAAACTGTTTGTTTAATATTGAAGCTAGTTTATTTGACTATAAACACAGAGGAGGACTATACCGAGATTCGAATAACTTGGATAGGTGTTCAAAAGTACTGCAAGCATGTGCTTGACCAATCCCACTCTCTGGAAAACTTCGGATTTCTCTCCGGTTGACGCCAAAGATGTGACTGACCCTGAATATCTTCGGTACAAACAACTGTGCGAAAATTCATCAACTCAACCTCGAGATATGGTTCCTGCATTTCTGGCTCTACGAAAAATTTATGTTATCAATTCAATTTAAAATTTTAACTACATCTTATCAGTTAAAACTTGATGAGAATTATTTTAATAAATTACAAGTACAGTATCTCAAATGACACCAAATCGGAAATATAGGAATTTAATGTATTGGATTATCAGGAGTGCCTGTCTGGCGGTTACCATTAGCATAGCAGTTTCGTTAGTATTTATCCCGTAAGTGTTTCGTGCGTGCGAGGAATGCCTTAGGGGCTTGACACACTTAAATACAATGCGCATCCAAATAATAGTATTCTCAATTCACAATCATGAAAAATTATATTTTGAAAATATTTCATAAATTAAGGAATAGGAACAGAATAAGATTATAAATTCGAAAACCAAATTAGAATAAATCAAGCTCCGTCTGTCTGTGAAGCTTTTTTAGGCTTCAAAAAAAAAGGTTGGCGATCCAAAAAAAATTGAAAGAAAGAGTTTTATTTCCGGCAACTTTTATTGGGATGCAACCTTCAGAAACCGTCCCACACCCAGTCCCATCCTAGGTACCGTTAGGCTGCTTTTTTAGTATTTATTTAAAGTCAACATTTTTACAGGTAAGTAGGCATATTTTCATACACAGTTCACTATTTTTCACCTTCACTTAACGCTAGTGAAAAAATTAGACACCACTGGTTTAGAGGATACGGATGAATGAACTTGGGAGCATATATTCTATTGTCCGAGTATGGTTTGGGCACGATATTGTTAATGTTTCTAAAAATATGACTACCCAAACGAAAATGAAATGCTTGTCTTTCGGCTTTGCAGACAAGGTACCTGCTTATCTTAATGAGCTCCATGCTCCATATCTTCGTTTTCTAACATCCTTAAAGTGTCAACCACGCTTGGCTCCAGACACCCAGGTAATTTAGATATTTTTGATATTGAATACTGTGAACTTGAATATTGAAATCGAATGTCTGCGTCAGGTGTTCTTACTTCAAACCTTATAGACAAGCCATTCATTCCAGTCTCATCCGCAATTAACAAAGTACACGAACAGAATCGTTTCAGGCTTTGATAGTGTGGAATCACTTAACACCGTTCTCGACACGTAGACGTAAATAATATACAGAGTTGTAAAAAGTGTACCTTTGCGTGTGACTTAAACAATTATTTTCTACGCTGACCGCTCCAGGAGCTGTTACTGTTTCAATAGTTTAAAATGCGAGACTTATTGCCGGTTCTGCTAATAATATTATTCAATTATACCGGCGCTGAGAATCAGGTTTTTGGTAAGAAGCATAAAGCTATTTTCATAAATACAATTATTTTTCTAAATTGGAAATATTGAACCGATTAACAGGTGGATCCGATTTAACGGAATCAGGAGCCGACGTAGAGAAATGCCTGTTAAACCATGGCCTGAGACAAAGCCAGATCATCCTACGTGACCGGAGCACGACGCGTGTCATCTACAGATACCTTAACTACCAATGGAACGTGTATTATCCAGTGAAAACGCCGATGATGTACGTGCTACCAGAAAACAGCAAACATATCCAAGAAATCGTTTACTGTTCCCGAATGCACGGCGTCCGAGCTGTACCAAAGGGTGGCGGTCATTCCTTCGCCAAATACGCCTACGGAGACAAAGATTCAGTGGTAATGGATTTCCAGATACTTCCGGTCAATATTCGTAGATGAAGAATCCGGGACGGTCACCATCGACCCTGGTGTGCGAATTGGACCGCTCAACAAGAAGCTTACTTCGATGAACTATATTTTTCCAACTGGAAGATGCTACTCGGTCGGAATCGCTGCTTCGCTCGGTGGTGGTTACTCCGCATTTGCCAGACAATACGGAATGTTTTCGGACTGGCTTTTGGAAGTTGACATTGTGACGCCTTCTGCTAAGCTCATCACCGCCAACCATGAGCAGAATAAAGATCTCTTCTGGGCGATACGCGGTGCAGGTGCTGGAGCAGCATTTGGAATTGTTACTCGATACAAATTTAAGCTTTTGCCCAAGCCTTACAAAGTGGTCTATGGAAAATCATATTATCCCTTGAAAATGCTGCCACAGATTCTGTCTAGATACATGTCGTTGTCCAAATCAAGTCAATCCAAGCCTCAAGCTGTAGGCATGGAGATCAATGCAAATCATATTTGGGTTTTCGCACAAGAAGCCATTTTGAAACCCCAGAATTTCAGTGCGGCTGGTGTGGAGGCCATGCTGAACTATTTCCCTGGAGCAACAAATACTTCGTTGAGTATTCAGAACTTTCAGGATATTCTGACTGCGAATTTCAATGCCGAGCGTTTTGAAGAATTTGAAGGTCGTTTGATCCACGACGGAATCAATTATTTCAATTATCATAATCATATGGACCACTGGAGTGTGTACAAGCTCAAGGCTTTCATCACGGACAAAATACTGGATGAAGAAGATGTTCTCAAGTTAAGTTCTTTGATAAAAGAAGAAATACTGGATAATTCGTTCATCGAGTTTTTACCCTTTGGTGGAGCCATTAGTAATTTCAAGCCAAGTGACACTGCCTTTGTGCATAGGAATCCTATGAGCTACAAAGTGGCACTTCATTATACACATATTCATATTCACTCCAATTGTTCAGCTGCTAAAACTATTATCGAACCTGAAAATTGTTCACTTGCAAGTCCAGACCCAGATATAAAGTCAAATAGTTTGCGTTTTCTACATAAATTGTACAATCAAACCCTCGAAATTTTCGGACACACGGAGGCTTATCAAAACGATGTGGATGAAGAGCTCAATGACTACTTGGAACGATTCTTTGGATCAAATTTACCACGTCTAATGAAAATTAAGAAACAGTTTGATCCAGATAATTACTTTCATAACCCTCAGTCAATTCCACCGCTTTAAAGCTATCTGATGTAATTTCTATTAAAATATTTTATCAATTTTAGCCGATAAAAACTACGATATGTCAATGACATGAACTAATTAACCTATTTCGAAATAACCTCTGAAACATTAGCTAGAAGATTTCAACTTTATTACTTTGTATTCGAACACTGAAATACTAACTGCTACTTCTGTGATTAAAGTAATAGAATTCATAGCTCTAATTAGAAAAAAAGGTAATTCGGATTATCTCTTGAATAATACAATACACCAATGCATTTGAGCCAAGATCCGTTATTAATTGCTGGGTAGTTGTGTATCTACTTGATAGTCACCATAGCACAGGGTATTCCCAGATAACATAAGACAAAACGTTCAGACTTCAGACCTCAGTTGCATCGTCCACACTAGCTTCTTCCTGGTTATGAGGATCTGCATGGTATTCAACAATGTTCTCGACTTCTTCCGTGCAATCCGGTGGTCCTCCAGCGGCATAATACATTTGGTCCTGAAGCTCAGAATATTTCACAGTTATCAGAGGCTGGAGTTGAGAATATAGAAATTCCATGTCAAGCATGACATCCACGTTGAACTCTGTTGAAAAATAAGGATAGATTAGTTTTCGGGCATAAACTGAAGCTAGATTATAGAGTATGGATCAACAATTTACCTTGTATCAATCTTGAGGGTTCAGAGAACAGAGAAATCTGACGATCACACTCCAGCTTGAAGAGTGTGATGAGATTAAAATGAGCCATGGCCTGAATAACCNTGTGATGAGATTAAAATGAGCCATGGCCTGAATAACCAACAAACCACCCGGAATTAGAGCATAGATTTATTTGATGTCGATATACATACTTTAAATGACTATAATTTGACAAGTCGAATTCCTTACCTCTACTAGAAGCATTGTTTCAACAGGTGACAGCATTGGACGCATATGATTGCTCAGTTCACGAATAGCAAGGCAGGGTAATGTCTTTATGTATCCTATAATAGCAACGAAACACTGATCCAGAAAAATAAAGTTCAAAGTACCGTTAGCTCGAATCCATGGCCGCATTATAACCCTGAAAAGATGTATAGAAAACAGGCAAATATAGAACTTTTTGAACTAGACTAAAGGTACGAAGTTTGTATATTTAAAATACCGTAGAGGAGCTGTGAAGGTATCATCTTCTTTGGGAATTGGCATTGCCCACTTTCTCACATTTTCGTATGACACGTATCTGAAAAAAATTAATTATAGTATATATTTAGATCAGTCAAGCCCCTTAACAAAGATTGTTTGATTAAAGACTAATATGTAATAATATATAATTTAGCAGATAGACGCTTCTAGCACTTCAGTAGAAATTCTAAAACTTACTTTTTGTACGTAATTCCGACCAGAAGTATCAAATTTTTATGAACCAAATAGCTTAACCCTTCTCGAACACTTTCTCTGGTAAACTTGGTCTGCAAAAAATTAAATACATTATAAACCGGCATGATCACAAAATTCTGTAGATATCTAATGCGTGTTTGTGCCCACCAACAGATAAACAACTGAAAGTCCAACCGGCCCAGCCGTATGAATCAAGTTATAAAGCAGGGTAAATCTTCCATAATCCATAGTGTCCGAAGCCGGCTGTCCCTCCGTCATCGCAGAACTGTTGTAAGGGAGAAATCTAAAAATACACAAGAATGCTTAGTTAAACAACGGTTTTACAACACCCTCAACATCAGGTAAAAATATCATACTTGATAAGATGATTCTCAAGATATGAAATATCGCCAGTCCTTCGTCTGCCGCCGTACACAGCTCTGTCTAATGCCGGTTCACCGGGAAACCATACATTGATTTTTGGAATATTAACAGTGAAGAAGTCTCTCTCGACGAAGGAAGCCGTTTCCGTTTCACTGACGCTAATCTGAGAACGAATGAGTCGAAGCGCTTTGTTCGACACTCTGAGAATTTTTGCAGAGTTCGCCACAGTGCTTTTTGATTGCAAGGCATTATGGAGTGCTGTTTGACCGGAAACTACGTTCTGTTGTGAAACAAGTAGATACAGAAATGTTACTTGATACTGTCAATCAGAGAGTTAAATGAGGTTCATTCATACAAAGTAGTCAGCTTACGCTAAAGACAGCAGTTATATTTGATTTTGACTTTGTACGAGATTGTTCAGGTAATTTATCCTTGGTATTCTGACGCTTCAAGTTCATTGATTCTAAATTACGGGTACTTCGTCTTCGAGGCTTCGCTTCCTTCTTAGCATTCGCATCCACTCTCCAATTTGTATAAGTATTTGCTCTGTGGCCAGTTGAACTCTTTGGTGCATAATACTCTTCATCTGATGATGAGCTCTGAACCAAAAATTATTATTATTCGTTTGAGTAGAAAAATCGCAATAATGCTACTCATTTAACTTACATCACAAAGACCAGCAAATATCTCGTTCCATTCGTCGTTGACTGTTATGATAGGATCGGGTAGCTCAATCTCCAATTCAACCTGAGAATAAAATAGAGTACGATGAAGGATGGTACATGTGATGTAAAAAGTGTAAATCTCTAGAAAGTATGCAAATGCGTTTTTATATCTTACTAATGACCGCATTCCAAGTTCACACAACATTATAAACGAACCCAGATTCTCAAATTCCGAAGAGTCAAACATGATTTGTCTTCCAGCGTTCCTTCGAATTTCCCTGATACATTGATAGGCTTCCTGAAACTTGGCCGGGCTGATGTCAGAGTTCAACCTCTTCTTTAATCTGGATTCGGAATGGCGAAAGTCATCAACATAGCACAGAATTAATAAATTTAAGCCTATTCAAATGCTTGCTAATTGAAAATAGACTTACGGAACTGAAATTCCGAATTTCTGTGTCTTCTTGCTCCAAGCCATGATACCAATTTTCTTAAGATTGTGAACACACATATCAAGCACATTACCAGGAAGACACTCGACGAATTTTTGAATCTGATGTGTCAGTTCTCCGCTTTGAATAAGGCTAAGTAGAGTTGTTCGACAGAGCCACATATCCACGGAGTATTCTTGAAATGGATGAGTTGCAGCATTGATAATTGAAGTGTGTCTTCCAGTGTTCTCGGAAACGATCCTGGAAAACGAGATAGTAGTACATTGCTATTGCTGATGGCAGATGGCCACAATAAAACAAATTCACAAAATGTATAACGCGATACCTGATTACATCCGTTTTTCGAGGATCTACTGGAAGACGAGACAGGCACTGGAACCGGCAGCTCCGAAGCTTTTCCCTTTTTACCTTTCCCTTTCACAGGCTTGATTGCTGGTTTCTGTTCAATGTTGTATTTCTGCTCAACGGAATTCCCGTGGTCAAAGTACAACAAATCGCTTCCATCCCGAGATTTCAAAGTTTGAAACTTGTTGAAGAGGTAGTCGTACACGGCAGTTAGACTTTCATTTGGTATGTCATAAAATATTTTATGTCCGGCTTTTATTCGATGATCAGACTATAAACCACAAGGCATAGGTACCCGTAAAACCAGTGAAAACAAATCGTTAAATCAAGCCACAATAATTTTCAAAGAACGCACCACATAGTTTTTCATCAGGGTTTCATCGTTGAGTGCTTCACTGAGATAGTACCGGTAGCGACAGTAGTAAGAGTCACTTTTCATTAGAAAGTGCAGTCGCCGACGGACAGCGACTGTTGTTTTCGAAATTGAAATCTGAAAGCATATTTTAAACGAGATACATAATGAAAAACATATTTTCCTTGCTCGCACCTATCAATTTTTTATTCGACGTTAGCCTCACCGGTACTTTGCTGTGAAGAATATCACGAACTTGAGGAGCATTAAACATGAAAACTCTGCTGGCTATTATATCGTGGAATGAAGATTACACTCGCTATGAACAGGCAGAGAAGGCAGCAATCTTCTTCAGGTTCCCACTCCACTCGCCTGGAACAGAATTGCAAATAAATTAATTGGAAAGTAGAGCGCTTCATGATTTAGCTTGCCATTACTTGAAATGCATTTTTTATCAATATTTTTTTGGACAGCTTACCTTCTCGTCAAAATGGAAAGTGCAGCCTTGTCTACTTCGTCCATCAATATTCTCTGTTTATGATAAACAATACAAAACACTTGAAGTTAAACTTGGTATGAGAATTAAGAGCAGTACATCTGTATAAGTAGGTCTGATATTGATACCCTTGAGCTTATACTATACTATAATGCTTACCCTGTTCAATTTCTGAGCAATTATACGGCGCTTTTCTTTTAAGTGGAACACTTCCAGTGACGGCCATCGTCACAAACCGGTCAAGGTTAGGAGTATAATCTGTCCCTTGCTTCGCCCCAGGCTTCGCCTTTGCCGAAGTTTTTGTGACCTTCACGTCTTGTTTTGTCAGCACGGGCTTTCTCTTTACTTTCTTTGGTGGTTTCACCTTCTTCAGTAGTGCTTCCTTTCTTCTTTTTGCTTTCTTTTGCTCCCGAGTCAATTTGACCCGACATAGCACAGCTTGTATGAGAAGCTCAACCGCGGATCTCATAAGTCTGGAGTCTAAAAAATTATTTTGAAAAGTTAGGTCAGGGTTATGTTGCTCGTATATAATTTTCCATTGAACTAAGAAAACGCAACGTCTGGACATATTTTACCGGAAACCACAGCAAAAGGCGTGAAAAAAGCCACGATTCTCGTAACCTTCTGCTTCTGCACAGTGACTCTCCACATACGAATCCATTGCTCGATCTCAAGTTGTTTCAAGATTCGGAACAAGGAGCGCCGGTCCACATCTTCAGGTTTTTCGTTTGTAAGTAATGAATCATTGTGTTCCCAGAAGAGCCTGGCTTCGGTCGTGCGAACTTCCTGTTGAACAAGCCGGACATGTAAATAACTTAAATACTCCCAGTAAAACTAAGCCATTGCTTGACGCTTTTACCCGAAGTATCTGTTGAAATCCGAGAATGACCCTGTGCTTATAAATGTATTCCATTATAATGTTTCCGCGATTAACGCTCCTCTCCGTGTTAAAAATGACAGACCTCTTGGGAATTCTAAAATATGAGAGCAACATTAAAAATATGAAAATATTTCACAAGTTTTATGTGATAATGATAAATACAAACGTACCTAACAAGTAAATCTGCCGGCTCAATGCAAACATCCCATCCACTGGGGGATTCATAGGTCAGTGTGTCTTTTACTTCTACATCATATGGACGGAAGTCCCGTGCTTCTCCGTCAGTAAATCGAAGTTCATGATAACGCACAGGTTCGACTATATCATGTTCTTTGGCGTCCAAAATAAAGGTTTTGGCCATATTCACTAGGGTTGGATTCAGCATGAGCGGCGTCATCGACATCAAACCGGATGGAATCGAAGCACATGTGCTGGGGACTTTTTCCTGGACACTTTCGTTGATGCTCAACTTTGTTGCGGAAGACGTCTGCTTAGCACGCGAATTGCCAGGCGCAGTTGACGAGGTGCTGGTACAGAGTAACTCAGAAATGTCATCTTCAGAGTAGTCGGTAGGGTCAGGGTCAACAGTAGTAACACGAGTAACCCTTGAAGAAATTCCCTTGCCCTTGACCGGCTCCTAAGATAAATAAGGAAATTAAACGCATTGTGAGTCTTGGATTTTAGGCACAAAGAGAATACATTTTATTCGGATTCTTGAACACATTAATTTGATAATTACAACTAGCAATTTTACTATACAATAAATAACTGTTGCACAAATGACCAGACTTCAGAACTTTTCAATTTACACATTATCAGAATATTTACAATATTTCAATGCAAACGGCACAGGCGCAAGGATCTTAGTGCAACAATCACTTTTTAGCATTTAAACTACTACACGATATTGTGGAATCGATATTCAGAGGACTAGCCTCCGTTCACCAGTTACTGGGTCAGTAGCAAGAACAGCAAAGAATGTATAAGTAAGGGCACTGACCGGCTGAGTTTGAACGACTAGAGGATTTGGAGTAAATCCCACTGGAGCTTTGCTCACATCCACATTCTGAGCCACTCGGTTTGCTTTCTGGAATTTCACGAAAACGTATCTGAAAATAAAAACATGAGAAAAATAAGGAAATGGAAGGACATTGTTCAATAAACTATTTATTATTCCAACTCATACTTGTTAAGTTTAGTTTTCTTTTTGTCTTCTAAAACAGGAACTGCGAGCTTGAGTCTCTGCAGAAGACGACAGCCCGTCCGGGCGTCTAAAGTTGAGATACTATGGGCTGTTGCCAACTCATTGATGCTTGCTCCGTGAACTCGAGCCTCATATACAAGACGAATAAAGTTCACCAATATTGAGGCATTCCAGGGATAGCTAACTGGAAGTCAAAATGTAATTTAAATTAAAATACAGAAAAATGATTAGGAGTACAGCAAATACAGCAAATATTTCAGGTAAAACTCACATTCGGAAAATATAGCTGCTTGCTCGGGTTCGTCATCATCCTTTTCTTCATTGACTGGAAGGAGTTGCATGAAATTCGTGTGATCCAGCTGAGGATGTTTCAAGGTAATTACTTTGACCTTTCTTTTAACCATCATATCTCGAGCGTTTGAACTAGTTTCCACAAGATATGCGCCAGGATCCATGGAAGCATACGTTTGGTCCTATACAACGAATATTCAAAAATATTTAATGACTATTACATACAAATTGATTTATAATATACGAGGGATTTTGCGAACAAATAAATACCTGTTGTTCAAATATCATGGAGTACTCTTGAGACAAGAAAGACCTGACCATATGTTTTCCATAAATTGCCTTCAACTTTGCAGTTTCACACATCCGCGTGCTACTTTCATTTATTTTCTTGATAGCACCACGTGCCGCTATTACTAAGGCTGTCTCGAAAAAGGTAAAGAATCTTGGTATGTGAAGAAGTGTTATGGCTGCTGTTGAGCGTTGTGGTCCGTATTTCATGTTCAACGGCTAGATGTAAATGAAGATTTAATATTAGTGAGATAAATATATCTTGACAATGAAAGACATAGCATAGCAGCTTCTGAAAAGCTTTAGTTATACCTGTTTCTTCAGAATTCCCTTCTTTATGAGAAGTCTTCGCTGGTAATGCAACGACTTGGCATCGATTTTCATTACATTTAAGCTCACTTTACCTCTTGTCATTTCGCCTTGCTCTCGGGCACTAATATTTGTAAATGACATATAACATGGGAGGTTAGAAATCAAATTCGGAAATATAATCATTTCATGCTGATAAATTAATGCTATTTCCTGTATACCGTGCTGTGCGTTCCAAAATACAATACTGCAATACATTGAGATCTTCATTCGCCAAATCGATATGCGGGGGTATAATAGCTCTCTCACGAATATATTGTGGAGCCATCAACACTACTTTATTTGGAAATCTGCCAATATAATTATATTTAAATTTTAAATCGCCATATATAATTGAGCCCGCTTAACAGTATTGCTTCTTCCTTACCTGGCTTCGATCTGTTTATAGCTCATCTTTCGTGCAGTTGACTTGAAGGGTGTTCGCTTGTAGTACTCCTTACAGGAGCCCCGGATACCCAGCTTCTTGTCATCAATTGGAAAATATTCATATATATCTTCCGGAGCATCAGTCTAGTAATCAGAAGATAAGTATTTTAGACACGAGGCATTTTAAAATACTAATTGGAAATTAACATTGAGTAGATGGTAAAAAGGAAACTTACCGGCTCATAGAGATTTCCTCTCTCGTCCATATGGTCCAGCCGGTTATAAACCCGTAAATCCGCTCTGGCCTCAGATAAAAGATAAATTCTAATGCATTTTAACTTTTTGGCGTAGTTCCAAAGGTACTCCTTCGTCAGATCATCTATTAGCATGTTATTCAGCTCCTTTCTACGCTGCAGGCGTAAAAATAAACCTGAAAGTAGCAAATATGTGATATAAAAATCCTATGGACTATAGGAGTACATAACTATTTCATCTTTAGCTACCAAAGTTTTATACACTAACCTTGAAGCGTAATACCATCCAGTCCTTCGAGAGCTATTTCATCCAGTAAATGAGCCGTGATGTCCATGTGTCTTGAACGAGTAGCGAATTCCCAATCATACGCAGGTGCAAAACTATTATTGCTGAAAATGTTATAATCCAATCAAATTACCGCTCGTTTCCAACTACAGATAAACTTTTATGTTACAAAATAAACAGCAGTACAAATCGTAATCTTACGAGATTTGCTGTGGAATTGCGGTCTCAGTTTGAGGTTCCTGTGATGGAAACTGCGGGGTCACAAATTTTGGTTCGACTTTGGGTTTTTTGGGTCGTCCTTGTCCTTGTGACTTTTTGCCAGCGCTTGCTGTTCGCGCTTTGGTTATTGCCTTATTTCCCGATTTCAAGTTAGAAGCTAGCTGCTGACTGGCTTGCGCACTTGTGCCGGGCTGCTCGCTGTCGAATATTGGATCCGTTGCAGCACCTGTATCAGCTGGCATGCCATCATCTAGCCCAGTATCGGATTCTGGTAAAGATCCTGATGGCAGGCGGTGGAAACGAAATATTCTGTCACTGGAATCTTCATATTCTATTTGATGCCATCTGTAAATTCAAACAATGCATAATAAATTATTAGTTTAAATTGTTGGAGTATAAAGAGTTTATATATGCTATGCGACATGTGACATGCGATGGGTCATAGGTAACAGGTGACAGGACATCTCATCTGATTACTGATACGCTACAATTAGAATGACACGTCATTATTAACTAACCCATAATCGCCCTCAGCAGCTCCGGAATCAAGGTTTCCAAGATCTGATGCCATGTCTAATGCCTGCGGTTCCAAGTCAACCAGCTCAGGTTCAGATTCCTCAGACCCTGACCCGAGGTCAGCCACCTTTCTATTTCGTTTTAAAGACATCGTGACAAAAAAGTTCACCACCTGACTCGATCTTTACGTTCACAAGAAGTAGTTGCACCTTCGTAAACCGTGGCTTTATTTTCTATTACACAATTAATTGATCAAATGATTATAATTTCTGACAAACATTAAAAATTGAGTTTAAATTTTGAGAATGTCAAATGTTTTGTATTTGAAAACACAGCACGCTTGTAGTACGCGGGCTGCGAGCTAGGCTGATTTTTGAACACTAGGGAGCAGGAGCTACAGGGCTCCAATACTGGAATGACGCTATCAATGGAGTCATCAAGTCCAACCTTTTTTGAAAACTTTTAAAACAATAAGATTTGCAGTTAAAATTAATACTAAATTTTCATATTTGCAAGCAATAATGCAATATTTTGCAGGACCGAATATTCAATATAAAATTTATTTGATTACCTCTGACAATAAAAATTTTACTGATTAAAACTCGTTCTTTCAACTTGTGGTAGCGTTCAGTAATCAATAATCTATGAAAATCATAAATTATCAAATCGTTTTTTTTTCTTTTACGTAAGCTTTATTCATAATATCCCAGTGATTAATATTGACTTTATAACTACCGATTAATACGAACTTCAAGTTATGGTTACTTCTTTTGTATTATTTGTATTATTTTGCTATCAAAGTTCATAATTAAGTTTATTCTATCTATGTACATATAAATTGGAATGTAATACAGTTATTTTCTATCCACATACATACGCATGCTATCAAAATTCATAATTTAGTTCGTTTTAAAATTTGAAATACAATTCGGGTTTAATGTTTATTTCAATTATTTCTGAAATTCAGCCATTTCCAGGGATGAGCTAATCTTCCCTTCTTTGTCAATGGAAGCATGAAGTCTGCAATTCTTCTGTGTCATTACTTGGAAATTTCTTTGATTTAAGCTCCTGTCGATTGATTGAGCATCTTTGTTTGAGTCTCCAAAGAGTGGTTTATCATCTTCTGATTGTGGAATTCTTTTCTCTTGCTTCCTGATCGATCTGAACATTAAAAAATATGTATATTAAGTTATTGCAGAAATAGCTAAAGTTAGACAGGTAGGTAGTTATTAACAACGAATTAATGGCAATTTTAAATTTTGATTA
>VNWX01001408.1:0-15294 GCA_009869905.1 Ceratophysella communis | reverse complement strand
CCCTATTTGGATTTCCGACCCCTATTCCCTACTTCCCTATTTCCCTACTTCAGAAACCCTGCCCTACTGCCCTACTTTGCCCTACTTCCCTAGTAGGGTAGGGAAAGTTGCCCGTCTATGAATAGAGGTACGCCCATAAGCTAATATATTATTTAGATACAAAACAGGGGAGACCTGTTCACTGTTCAGTTCAGGAAATTCCTATCCCAATACCAGTTCTATGAACTGAACATGAACAGAACGAAATATGAGCGTTCTGGAATCTCCCGTGTTCATATGAATAGAGCCCTTGCATAAAACAAGAGTTAGCTTTCTCTTCTCAAGCTTTCTCCATCTTGCCTTGCCTTCATACCGCGGAGGAACAGGAACAAAGAACATAATAAGCAAACATGATCCCTACAAACAAGAAATTGCATTACAAAATACAACGAATCGAAAGTTTATCGACTGCTAGTAACCAGGACACGATATAAATATTGAACAGGAAACTTTCAGTTGGATTATTAGGCTCGAGGCTCTGGCTTCTGTGTTTCGTATTTCGTATTCGTATAATAAGGGTAGAAAATCCATTTTTCTGCGAATAACACGCTTGGATGATTGGGATTTACAAGCTCATACATATACAAGTTCAAACGCACAAGCTCCCATTCTACTCTAACTAGCCTTCTTTTCTTTTGATCGAGACGAGGGTTCATTGGAAACCTGTCAAAATCTGAAATACTTGGCGCGGAGAAAGGTGGGCGAAGAGAAAGTAGCTGAGGTGATTGCTCCTTATTTTTTCTCTCGCATGAAATATACCGAAATAATATTAAAACTGAACTTACCTCTGGAACCCCGGATACTTGAGAAGCTCTCGACATACCGGAACCCATACAGCTCGATGATCTGTCACATGAGATTGAATAAGAGCCTGGAAAGAGTCCGAAACCGAGTCGAGCATCTCCTTCCGGTTCCGAGCAGTTTCCAAGTAGGAAAGTGGCCTGAGACGGTTCTTGACTCGGTCGATGAGTTGTGCAAGGAGAAGCAGAGCCATGTCCACGTTGACATTGTCATGGGCTGACGTCTCAACAATAGGAATACCCAGCTGACGGAATTCTTTCCGATTAACCAGTTTCTCGGCCTCTTTTACGTAAGCCTCACAGGCCTCATCATTCTTCGTTGTGACCAAAACCACGGGCTTCTTGGTACGAATTAAATTGGAAAGGATTGCGGCTGAGAACTCCGTCTGTCGGTCTATTGAACGACCTGTCAGAGAGAAACAGAGAAGAAAAAATAAATATAAAATAAAACCGAGGGAGTGTCGGTCAAAGCCGAAAATCCCACAGATGCTGCTCTTGGTTTCCACACTTCCTTGTGTAAAGCCTTGGCTGTCACAGCCAAGGTCTATGCATTTTGGTATCACTATCACTATGTGACGAGCTACAGTATGGCAAGAGTTTATGGCTCAATAAGATCCGGCACTGAACCGTCATCTGCTAGCTAACCTCCTTTCTCGGGTTTTATAGTTCCCCTGCCTGTTGTACTACTAATAACGATTTTAGGGCAGCATGGTGTGCTTCTAAATGCGCACTACGCCACCAATATTGTGACTAATATTAAACCAAATTATCCATCCAATTGTATGCACGAAGTATTCCTATAAACTGAGCTGTTTTACGAACAATTTTGACTGTAGGCCTAGGAGTAACGCCGAAGTACGTTCTAGTAAAAATCCAAATAGCTAAACAGAATCCAAACAAATTGGGTTTCCGAACCAAATAGCACTGAATAGCCAAACGCCAAACATAAACTGGGATTTCGAACTAGACCCAGGGTCTAAGTTTTCTTAGTAATTCGGTTGTACTATTCCTGATTCCAATCATCATATAACTAGACACTAGACAGTAAATCCAAGAAAAGTTTGACAAGGAAAAACTAATTTCACGCTCGAAACGTTCACTCAAAGTCAGAAACCCGAACAACAGCGTTCTTCTAAAAATTATCTAATTCCCAAAAATCTAATTTTTAACATCTAATCGATTAGTTTGACTCGCACCCCGGGCAGACCTACATCACTATTTTATTCCCTGCTGAGCTTTCACTTTTAGATTTTATTTTAGCATTTTATGTTTTATGGTTAATGAAAAATTCCATGCCATTATCCTACAAGCAACCTACTTTGTGGACAGAGAATCGAGGACATGAAACAGGAATCTGAGCACACACAAAAATCAATTAGTTTTAGCCGAAACGAGGACGAGGAAATGAGATACGGGAGGTGAGGGGAAATTTCACTCTCTCTTCACTGGAGAGAAAAACAGACAGAGCCCTGGGAAAGTATAACAAAAGGGCCTTGTGGATTATTTGAGAGCAAAAACGACTTTTAATCAGATGGAGCATGGACTATCCCCGTTCATGAGTGTTTGCTGAAGAGAAGAGAAATCGGATTAAGGTTGAAGAGTAGGATTAGAAGCAGGCTATTGGTATTTACTCTGCGGTAGAGGACAGGAGACTCAGGTAAGTAGTCCGGTTTCCAACGTCCGGTCTTGGACAATTGGATTTAGACGGTTTACACCTTACACGTATTTGATCGTATTTTAGTTAAATTGTTAGTCGTGACGTGGACTTTCGGTACTTATTTAGACTAAACCAATTTCTCTATTTGAACGCGAGAGGTATTTTACCCAACCCGTGTCCAAGTAAACCCCAGATTGATTCGAATTGATCTTTAATTTTTTCCGCGACAAAAAAGGTCAATACGACCCACGGAAACAATTTGAGCTTGGTCGTTTATTTACCCACGAAGGGTTCTACGGAATAGCATTGGTCACAGGCGGTCCCAAATCCCATTCGCAAAAGCCAAACTGTTCAAGAAGAACTGCCCGCTGCCCAGTTATCCGAAATAAGTGGGAGTGATAGCCCTGATCCCGCGTATTAAATGAAATGCAATGAGTAGAGCATAATCGTGGTGAAAATAATTTATCCCAGTCAGTTCTGCTCTCTGCTCCTATACACATGTCCTATCCGCCAGCATGGTGCAGTCCCAATCCCGATCATAATCATATCCTCCTAAGCCCTATCCATATCACCTTGGTGATGTGAACATCGAGATCGAGCGTCACAGAGGAATCAGACAAAGAAAATTCCATACCTGGCACCGCACTGACATCATAGACAAGAAGGAACCCATCAATGCTGAGTCGTCCATCCGGCAAGACTTTTTGCTCATACTCTTTCTCAATCCCCAGCTGACTCTTACAAATGTACATTAGTTTCTCAGCAGAGAAAACCCGGGTGGCCGCACATCTCCGAGTATACGGCTCATTCATTTTGCCTCCCTGAAAGCATATAAAAATAGGCAGAGTTATTAGACCATGAGGAACACAGGAAATAGAGCAGAAAGGAAATAGGGACAAGTTCCGTGACATTTTCGAAAATCATAGAATACATTACAATTCATTATCCTTAATTCGATTTTAATAATTTTTATGATTTTCTAATACAATTCAATATAAATCTGATATTTGAACTTTTCAATTAAAGTACAAGAAAACGAGAGAACATTGGAAATCTTGAGTGCATGTATTCAAAACGGGTCAATCGATAGAGATGTATTCACGAAAGAGACAAACGTCTAACAGTTTGGTATTTTCAAAGCACGAGTAGTTTTAACCAAAATTGACCCAAATATAATGATTTATTCATTCAAATCAATCATGCATATTGAACTAAAAGCTACAATTGTGCGCACTGTCGAATGTAACCTATAATTACGTTTAATTTAATAATCATACATGGACAACCCCGCGGTTGTTAAAACGATGTTATGATGAGCATGAGGCACGGCATTTTGATCCAAGTCAGTCATCAGGAAGTAATATACTCCAATTATTACACAGAGCATATATAAATATGGGTTGTAAGTTGTAAGCTGGGCGAGCCATGCATACGAAAACATCCCGCGCCAGTGGTCGAGGAAGGCCAGGAACAGAATATCCAGCCAGGCAATGAGAAATCTCGGTTATTTGGTAAATCCATCTTTCGCTCGGCTTTGCTGACCCAATTACAGATTATGTGTCCGGAGTCCGGACCGGAGGAATATGATATCAGAATTGCGGGGTACTTGTCATTTTGAGAACCCTCAAGTTTCGGTTGACAAGGACAGGAACCCGAGAAGGAGACCCAATTACACGCATCAACAGATTCAACAATAGGATTCATTAGCGACTTAACTTCTCAACAGTAAAGATGAAATTACATTACATAGCATGGTGGGCAAAGTAGTCATACATTCTCTTAACATGACAACGTTCTACCGCTGCTCTTAGATAAAATTGTCAAGATTCCGCTAATTTTGGAAGGATTGATAATCCGCTGAATTGTGTAAAATGAGTCCAATGTCTATTTGCCTTGCTGGAGTACATTAACACTGAAATGAGTATAACTAATAGCAGCAAAAACATCACAGAAATGCCGAATTTTTATCTTGCACCGCAACATTAAATGTATGTACTTTCTTGGTTAGTACTGAATGAGTTTACTAGTATCTACTCTATGTACAATAAGTCAAGAGATAACATCCGCCCGTCATGCATTCGTTATGTCAATTCAAAGAAGCAGGACTTGTGCAATGATTTCACAGTTTAAAACTCCTTTTAGAGCGTTTATTATGCCGTCATGTCTTGTAAACGCGAACACTGCGTGGTTCGTGGGTCGAGAAATGCTGTGTTCTGTATGAAATAATGAGGTCATGCAGAAGATTATGTTTCTAGTGAAGCTTGCAGACTAATAGTCACAAGCAACAGGGTAATTGCTATGACCATGCACAAGAACTAAAACTGATTTAGTACTCGAAATTAATTGAGTCAACTCAAAAACTCACAAACTTTTAGACTCCTTCAGTTTGCATTTGCACGTTTTCCGTCCTTCAGCTTAATAAAGAACTTGCAGCTCTCAGGAAAGTGCATTGAACTCACGCGGAAAACCCAACCCAAGTTCTAATCGCAATTATGAGGCTCAATGCACAGCTCACAGTAGTAGAAAATGTGGCGTGACATAAATTATTCCAGCATGGGTTGGTAGCAGCGGTTTGTTGGAAAATGATGTCATGAGAGCTAGAATTGATACTGCAGAGTCAGAGTAGTTAAGACCTAAGGCATGGATGAGTTTAAGTTCATCCGGTGAGCCGTAAACCGAAAGCGCCTACTAGTCCTAATTACCTACAAAATTCGAAATACAAAATAGGACAATCTAATAGTGGCAGTGGTCAAACGTCACCAGAATCCGTTTCACGGTAGTTATCCATAATCCCGGGTTCCACTCACCCGAGAAAATGTTAACAAGCGATCCTGCTCTGGTTCAGATCGTGCCACGTTGTACTCGGTAATCTTGAATAAGATTATTAGCGCAAATTTGAGCCCGAAGCATGAAGATTGACCTTTCCAGGACTAGGACTATCGCTGTTAAGATTAGGACTAACGTTGTTAAATAACCAAAAGTCCAAAAACGGCCTCATTTTCTCCAACTACCTACTTGAAAGTCAAGATGCGAGATAAGTACTCACTTGAATTGCTGGGACGCAGAGAAAGTAAACGGAGGAGAAGCCAAGGGACTTTACTTTAAACGGCTGGAACGTCGCATCATCAATGAACTCGGTCTGCTCCACAATATTGAATCCAATTTCAGGACTGTCCTCAAATGCCTTGGTGGTGTAACCCCAGTAGAGAAAATGATCATTGTTCACCACTCGACCACTGAAGTCGGTCACACTCAGGACGGAGATGTGCTCAGGGAAGTAGTCATCAGCTTTGGGTCGGACCAATCGATTACAGAGACAGGACTTCCCAACACCAATTTGTCCCTTCTCCTTCTCAGAGCCTGTGTGGTATTCAAGAGAAAGCAAACGACCATTTTAGTAATTCATTAATTACCATCATTCCCAGACTCACTTACGCTACTTAAAAGTCTCGCAGAGTTCTCAGGAGCCCATGCACATAACGCACATTCAGCCCCTCCTGTGCATACAATATTAACTGAAGCATTAAACTTGTAAGAATACCCTATCATAGTTCACTTTATATAACGTATCCTGGCCTGGTCTGACTTTTGCACGACCGCAAATATTTCCGTAATAGTTTAAACTCCAGAACAATTTGCTTGGCAGAGCTCAAGGCTCAGGGCTCATCGTTCATTATTACGCAGTCAAAGAACATTCATGGCGTTGGCGGCGTCTGCGGTGTTTGAGAATTTTAAACTATTTATGCTAACAAAATTTCTGCCTGTAGACACTGCACACGCGATACCAGGATACGATGCGCTTTTCAACGAAAATATATCTTACAATGTCAGGTTAGTTTAAGCAAATATTTGCGGCTTCAAGATCGTGTATCGTGTACTATTTAAGAATTGCTTATTATTTTATTATTCAAGATCTAAAGCATTTCAGAAACATCAAGGAATTTTTATTTGAAAAGTTTGCCTCCTAGCTTCAATCTGTAGCGCCAGTACGATAGTGAAATCTATATTGCGAAATGCTCGTGTTTCGGTAAAAATAAACCGTAGTAACGGGTATAGTATAGACCGACAACAAAGTGTAAATTTTTTGTGCTCAAGGGGACCCGCTTATTATAATTAAAAGGACAAGTATATTTTTACTACAGCGCATTTGGGCGGGTTTATTTNAAAAATTCTGTTCATTCGTATAAAACTCAAATCCTTCCGCATAACGAAACAGTTTTCAATGCGATGACGCACTTGAAACTTGAACTTTTCACAAGTCGGCTGACTTCTGTTAAGCTTCCGGAATTACCTATTTTGCAAATATATACAGTTGACTTTCCGGTATCTATGATCTATGATTATGACGTACGAAACGACTGAAGTTTGAAGTTTTGCCATTATACTCGATGCTCTGTCAAGTCATGCTAAACCTGCCATAACTAGTCAAAGCCATTGGAGCATAAGTGAAAGTGAAGCAACAACTAGCAGCCAATGAGACACTAATGGAGAAAGTCGGAAAGAGAGGGAAAGCACCAGTGAAGAGCCATTAAGAGACCTGTCTCCGAAATAGGGAACCCTTCAAACTAAGTACCTAGTCATGCAAAAAAGCTGTCATGTCATCTTTCAGAAAATCTGGAATTGAATAGAACCAGATTGATAAGTCAAAGTCAAACGTTCCTTTCCTCGAGGATTTTCGTCTCTGTTTTTGTTCTACAAACCAAAACCAAGTCAGGAAAAAACTTCAAAGTGAAAACTACTCTCAACCAAATTCCCATTTGAAGAGCGTAACAAGCTCAGAGCTCATGGACCTGAAACAGCGAAGCCCTAACAACGATCAACAGGGTGTGGAGTGAGTGAAAGCAGAAGGTAGGGGAACGAACTGCGAAAACAGAGAAAGCAAAAAAAAAATACTCCCTTTGTATAAATAAGTTAACAGGGGACAGACAGGCAAACCCCAATTTCAATATTCACACACTCTGAATGCAAAGGAAACTCTTAGAACAATAATACAAAAGTCTGACTTTCTTCCAAGGAGAAGCTTTAAATAAAAGTGGGAATGATTTTCAAAATTGAATTCTCTCTCCACAGAACTTTCTCTTAGGAGAAACAAAAACTATGAAACTCAGGAAAATCTAAGATATAGACTTCCAAAAAAAACTTTTTCTTTACAAATGAGTACCAGAAACAGCAGCGTCCTTTTTTACAATGTACATAAAACAGAGGAGAGAGATCAGAACAAAGGGAAACCGAAAGCCTTTCTGACGAGCTAGTCGGAAGCTGTTAGAACAGAATGCACGAGGAAAATTCGTCTCGAAAAATCCAGCTTTAGTTTGACATTGAAATTAGATGATTCAGGTAACCAATTAACCGATTAACCCTATTTAATCGCACATCTATGTATCTCGCTAAGGCTTGCCAATAACGTGATTGGCAATCGAATTGAATCAAACTTAAGCGTTTAACTGATTTCACACACGCAAACTCATTTAGCATTAGCATTACTGGCGGTTCTGTCCTGTAATGGTCGTTACTGCTATGTCTTATTACATGACGTATTAAAAGCCGTATAATGCTGGAATTTAGATGAATAATTAAACGATTGTATTTTACGAATATCATTTTATATAGCTTCGGCTGTTAATCAAAAATATTGTTTACTTGTACTTGTTTCATTTAAACGCAAAAATATTGTAAGAAACAAGCATTTAAATTGGCTTTAGTATGCTACGCAATGAATGCTAAGAAGGTGTAAATAACCCAGAAATTTAATAAATGAGGATCGTAAAGAGAAAGGAGAAAGCCTAAGAAAACACTGGGGGCTGAATTTTAAGGTGGTAATGTACCATAGCTCTAAAATCTAAAATAGAGTCAAATTGTTCAAGACGAAACGAAGAGCCACGGGATAGCCAGAACGAGAACGAAGCATGTCAGGTTTTTCTAAAGCTTTCTCCAGTAGTGGTTTCAGTGAAAGAGAAAACTACCCGTGGCAGTAGTGGCACATTGAACACTGAGCTTTTTCCCTAGGCATTCCTGCCACGTTGAAAGAAAGGGAGAAGCCCACAAGTCTCAACTTTCTGGAAGTAAATACGTACATTGAAATTAATCGTCAAGATGGATGATGTCAATTTCCTCTATAGTCCAGCTCCAGGGATCCCCTCTCACACCTAATAGAGAGCCAGAGCTGCTGGAGAACACTACTGGAGTCTTTGAGCAAAACAGGTCGTCGTCAGGAGCTACTGGCTTGGTGAAAATGTAATTATCTCATCAGTGGGATTTCAGTCACACTCACGTTGGATGGAGACGTGGTCTATGCTATGCTGGCTTGGCTAAAGCTAAAGGAACTTTGTACAACGCTCAGAATCCTCCAATTTCCTACCAACTTGTCATTGTCAGCTTTTTACTGTAATAATTACGAAAGATCTTCTGGAAACGGCGGATTTAGAACGTAGTCTATACGCTATAAACCCAGTGCCGAGAGCCGGAAAATTCGATAAAACCGCCAGGTCAAGTTAATTAGCATTTAAATGAGATTTGGGACCTGTTCATTGTCTTACGCAATTTTGCATTATCTGAGCTTAGAAACCCGATTACTCCGATCGATGAGTCGATGCGTGCGTGTAAAGCGTAAATTTTAATTGCACAGCTGGTATTCAAATAAAAACTTTACCAAAACCCTATTTCTTTGCCCTAAACAGTAAGGTTTATGCCAGTGACCGGAGAAAAAGCAACCAGTAAGATCTTCTGAGCTTCATTCTCATGTTTCCTATGTTTAGCACGTTTGTAATTCGGAAATTTTTAATGCAGAAGAGCATGCCGTACTTGTATATAAAAAAGCATCACGCTGAGCTAGGGAAATTGTAAAGGGACTCCTGCCAAGCTACTTTAAAACACTCGTAGGACGGAAAAGGAGGACACCCCGAACAACACGAAGTCACTTGAGAAAGACAAGACGCTTGACTTTGTCACTTGTCCCCATAGACCAAAAGCAGCACTTGACTTGAATTTTAGTCCCTGCTTCTCTTTTTCTAGGGCTAAAGGGCTACGACTAGGGCAAGACCCGGGTTGGAAATTTTGACTTTCATGACGCCTTGCTCTTTGCTCAGCTCGGTTCTTGTGTCAGCCTGAAATCCGGGAATCAAGATCGCAGCTTGAGTTAAAGTTAAGCCAAGCCAGCAGCGTCTGGCTTCAGGTTCCGGAGATATTTTCTTTCCGCTGTTCGAACATGGCGTCGTATTAGCATTTTCTGCATTAAATCATCTAATCTGTCTCTACGTTGTTTTCATACAAATGTCACCTACAGCTAATTCCACGTGTGTCAGAGACATATCATGAAGAATTTAACAATTCGATAAGTAATATCGTAAGCAGCACGCTCAGCTGGACACCAATCAAAATTCACAAGCGGCAATCCGCAGTTCCTATTTCTATTAATACACAAAGGTGGTCAGTCACTGGCAGTAGGCTGTCCTTTGTGCAATTCTTTAACAAGTATTACGCCACACCGTACAATTCAATTATTTATTTATAAAGCTAGCGTTCAACAGTTAGTTCATTTAACAAGCTCACGCACTTGGCAGTAAGCCTGAGAAGCTTCCTGCTGTGCTGGTTTATCAGCAGAGTCACGAATACAACAAATAACTCAGCAGCATCCAACAGTAGGCACACGTGTAAGCCATTGTATGAACATTGACAATCAACAGAATCATTACATTGAAGTAAGATCTGACGTAGTATATGGAAACATTATTTTCTCTGGCTCATGTTCAGCGGAACAAAATTTTGGCATCATTGCACCGATCGATTCGATGTTGACGAATCTATTATGCAGAGAATTGTGCAGTGTACTGAGTAATGCATCTAATCTTAGCCCAGCATCATCATCGCGCCTTGTATTTGCATGTATAACATTATTAGATGCATTATATTATTTCATTGATGCTTTGTCACTCGTTGTTGAGTTGAAATCCCTAGATTTGCTGTGAAGAGTTCCAAGGTTAAATTTAATCCTGACAGACGAATTACTAAGCCTCCACAGCTTATACGATGGATCGTGGATCCTCAATCCTGACCATGCTGCTGTTTCCTTTGATCTCTTTCCATTGTCCTCGAACTAAACAGGAGATAAGAGCTCTCGTGTTCACTGAGCTTCTGCTGCTTTATGTCAACTTAATCTTTGTTACGTCTTAAAGGACTATGAAATTGACAGGTTACAGGTTTGAATCAATGGCTCGGACCTGTACGGGCATTTATTAATGGCAGTACTGATTGTAGGGCTGAAGCTGTCAGTCAGCAACCTGCAGTTTTCTTGACGATATCGGTACCTACGAGCGAACTAACGATTTTCACCTGGCCACGGCCACAGTATGGCAGAGGCTTATCCAGGCCCATTTACTTCGAATTCGAAACTAGGGCCTGTGTTTCTTACTTTCTTTTGTACAATTTAATTTCGCGGAACTATTTCTCCATCATGGCTCACGGTCGAATTCCTACGAGTTCGTAGTCTATCAATTAGTACTTATAGAATCTTAGACAAGTCGAGCCTTCCGTCTTACCACAAACCACTCAAACCGATCTTTTCCTGGAATCTCTCTAAAAAATCGTGAGAACGTTGAAGTTGCTCAGTGATGCAGTTTAATTAAATCCAAGTCCGAGAAGGACTCAAACACACAAAAAAGGCTCAGGATAAGTTTCTTCCTTTCATGCAATTTTCAACACGAGTATTTCTATAAGTGCTTACCTATACCAAGTTTATCCTAAACCAATTCAATCCGAAATAAAAATTCAAGTGAGCCCAGCCGTAGGTCCGAACGAATATTAAACTTCGGATTTCCGTAAAATATACCTACAGAGAGTATAATAGTCAATCTAAGCTTCCAAAAGATTAACTATTTCGACTTGCCGCCAGTTTACATCAGTAAATATGTCTCGCTCGTTAGACAGGCCACAGTAATCATAACCCCCGTCAAATTATGGTCAGTACAGAGAATTCATTTAAAAGTTAAAGCCAGCCGGTGAGCGTATGCAAGTCCAGATTTACTTTAACTCAGGCTCTGGCTCTGGATTAGTTAAATCCGCGAACGTAATCAATTTATCAGTTAGGGTTGGAGTGGGAGGATTGTGAGTCACTCGTTGCAGACATGCATCCACAGCAGTCTAACATTAGGTATTTGACTTGTGTAACTTTACAAATTAAACATTAGGCTGTTGCTGTTATTGCGTTTTAGCTTGTATGTTTCAACTTCAAGTGATTCTAAGTAAATGAACACCAAACGACGTCTAAATCGCCCTTGCAACGTTTGTATGAATCCATCACTCTATCAAGCGGAACGAAAAAAAGTGACGCAAGCGATAGTATAAATAGAAAAGTCTAGGAGTTGGGAATTGGTACTTGAGAAGCCAATTAATTAGACAAACCTGGCTACCAGGCACCAGGCAAATCGAAATAACTTTGTCAGCTTTAATTTCCTGTTATGCATCGTACATCCCACCGCTATCGTTCTCAGTCAACAATATCAGATAGCTATCTAAAACTGCGTCTTACATCGATGGTACAGGAAACAGTTAGACACGAATTCGAGTGTGACACAGCCAAATAACAAGATGAATTTCTTTTGCATACCATGTCGTACACCGCGCATTGAATGACTGCATTATCCAATGCTTGAAAAGTATGATTTCAATAGAAGCAAAGACAAATACTGCGTCTAGACTAGCCTAAACAACTTTCATTCGATAAGATAAACATTCAAATCATCAATCACAATTTATAAGTCCACAATATTAATGAGTAAATGAGTCACGATTATTGCTTACCCGTGAGCCCCACGACGGCGACATTGTAGACCCGGGTAGAGTCACCTCTCCGGGACATTTGGAACTTGCTATGCTTCTCCGTGGGCACTAGAAATTGAAGATTTGTATTTTATTTTTAATTAATTTAGTAAATTCTCCGCCTCTGTTCAAAACGGTATTCATTCAGCAGACAATGACAAACTGCCCAGCCACACTTGCACCTTAAATGACCCTAACCCAATTACTCTGTGACATTACACATTCGACATTTAGCTTATCATATCAGTAGTGACACGAATAACGTGTGTACACAAACAAACATACACTTGCACCGTCAATATAAACTCATTCAAACAACTGCAAACTGACGCATATGAATCGACAACGACAATCGGCACAGGATACCGGATATTCACAATATCTTATAATATTTTGGGAATTTGACAGAATACGAACACCAAGGCCAATCGCCAAAGGCGTCAAAGCCACGACACAAAATCACGGCCGGACACACACAGAAATTCTGACCCGGTCTTAAGAATGACCTGGGCGAGGTTTAGAGGAATAAATTCGAAGAATCGGAGTTTCTTACTTGTGTGACTTTGTGTGTTTCCTGTACTAAAGAAGACAGGGTAGGAAGGGGTTCATGTCAATGCTCTCCTGTTGCCCGTTTCCCGTCGTGGTTGCCGATGCTGAGCTGGAGTTGCCGTTCTTTCCGAATTCGGTTTTTTCCGTGTTTTTATGACTCAAGTAAAGCCCGTCGTGTGTTGAATCCACGCTCCGAAGTCTCTCTGAATGGAAACTGGAAACTGGAAGTTCTCAGGATAGGAGGGACAAAAACTCAAACCTGCCCTATTCACTATCTTAGTTATCGATTTCTGCACGGCAAGTTCGGCTATGCTCTATGCTTCGATGCTGTGTAGTGCATGCAGCAGTAGGCAGGCTAGGCCGAGCAAAAAGCCTTGTGTTTTCATCTCGGTTTTGGGGTGGAGTGTGGAGTTGCGTCGAGTATTTGTCTTGCCAGGGTTCAAGAGAGCTACTTTCAAATGAACGGGGCAGATCGGACACTACTACTGCAAGCAAACTGCAAGGCTACCGTTTTCCTTTGTTCTAAGCTCAGGAAGAGGAAGCGTCCTTCCGTTATACTTGCGAAATCCATCTGAGCTTATTGAATGGTAAAGCTTTCAAAATTAAGAACGACTGCGATCATAAAAATTTTGAGAATCAGAATAACACATGCTTACTACTTCCAAATCATAATCTTTTAATTGAGTTACATGTTAAATTGAAGCTATGTACCTATATAATGATTCTTATTAACCTCTGGTTCAAATCTACGGTTTTTGACAAGAATTTCCTTTATGCCGAAACACAAAATAAACTTCTCCTAAATATGTACTGGAAAGGTAAACTCTTTTGTGTAAGAACTTCATGAAATACTATAGCGCTTCTTTATAGGTTTAGACCTGAAGAATATTTAAATAATTCCGTACAGCTACAAACTTTCCTGTGCACATATTTTTTAATACCAAACGCCCATTAAGTAGGAGACACGAAAATCATTTATAGCAGGGCTTTGCCCCGAAGTTCTATCAAGGCTTTCGAAACATTCGGAAATTTGTTCTAACTTATAAGCTACGAATTAAAAAATCTAACCTAACCTTGTGGAGCAACACATTATCGCGGCCGCTTAAATCTACCCTTGCCACTGCCACTTATGTACCACCTAAAAATAAATAAAAGCCCTCCAGTTCGGCGCAAAATATCATGTGAACAATTTTTGCATTTCATTGTGGTCTTTAAGAATTTACTCAGATCATTAAATTGTTTTTTTATGCACAAAATTTTATTATCTCTTACACACAATATAAGGTTTGGGATTTATCAAATAAGGTTTATCTAAATTGAATTATCTTATTCATTCGGACAAAGAAATATCCAGCAAACAGTTTTTATAATTCATTAACGTTTTAACCGGGGTCATCTTTACATAGACGTTGTGTTATAGATACTAGTACGTTGGTACTTTGTTGACATTGAATTATGCGTTTGGATACAATAATAGTTGCTTACGAATACAAGCAAATACGGATAAAACGATAAAACCTTATTTACCTGCTATTCGGACTCCCACGTTTAAATATTTGAGTCAAAGTCCGCTAATATTTGAGGCATGAGTTACTAATGTAAATATTAATAATTCGGAAACCCATTTAAACTTTATATCGAGCTATCAGGTTATCGTAATAAGCAAAAAATTATGTTTATTTTATAATGTTAGTATGAAAATGACTATACAGTCGAGAAGAATCCGTTAAAGCTGATATTTAAACTAAAAGTTGGCCTTAAAACGAGTTTACCAGTGAACACTCGAAACAATTAACAAATTGATGGTAGAAGTCGTCAAAAGTCAAAACCGTGAAAACCAGTATCATGGGATTTTTCTTGATAGAATACACACTGCCAGCATTAATACATATTGGTTCATATGATTCGATTCTATGGATATTGATGTTACGCTCCATTGAATTATTGAGTAGTAATTCAATATGCTGCTTATCTTTAAAATACTTTGAAAATTTGTAAAGCTGTGAAGCTTCTCTTGCTCCGTACATGGTCACAACGGTCAAACAAACGGATAAGAACGGAAAAAAGAATAACAATCCTACGGAGGTCACGTCGGTTAATCCGATCAACCGAATCGTGACACAAGTACAGACACTCGCTCCAAATATGCAAATTGAATGTATTCCTGGGGTGCCTAATCTTGAGAAGCAAACGTCGTTCTGTCGATTTAAAACAGCCAGTGCCCGGAGGAACTGGATGCGTTGGTTAACTGTGGTATTTTTGAAGGAAGCATCATCGGCTGACGCGGCATCCAAGGGCTGACTAAATAAATTCAAGCATAATCAATCAAAAATCATCATTTGTTAAACAGCCGTTGCATTGTAATTTTAATATAGACTTACCAAATTTTTTCAAGCCAAAATTGACCAGAAAAAATATACACCAACTGGAACATAA
>VNWX01001407.1:0-15298 GCA_009869905.1 Ceratophysella communis | reverse complement strand
AGACAATTTGAGCTGTGTTAAAGCCACCATTGCAAATTCCTAAAATGCTTCCAATAAAAAATAATATTGTTAGCGAAGGGGCGTGGGGAATCAGTGCTGTGGCAACTCCGAGGCCGATAATGAGAATCGAGGAAATGAGTTGTCGATTAACGTAGTTATATAATATTCCACCTAAGTAGAAAAAATAAGGTGATCTTTTTAAACCTATTTGAAACTGAGTCAAATATATCACCTTTCTAAACTTTTTTGAAATTGAGTCAAATTAGCTTAAAGGCTTACCTATAAGAGCTGCACATAGGGTCGAAAATGTATAAATGCTAAATATGACGGAAATGGACTGGATATCCGAATTATACTTATTACAAAGCTCGAGTAGAGACGGCGAGAGCAGGTTAACGCAAATTCCCTGAGATAAAAATAACAAACAAAAATATGCTAATGGTAATATTTATTATATATATTAATTATTACGCTAGTATGGAATAGCATTGACTAATAAAAGTTGAAGTCAATTATATAATATAGAGTATTCAAGGTTTATTTACCTACCATAGAGAATGCGCAAAACCAAATTGAGATTGAAGTAAGTAATTTTGCACGATACGACATCCCGTCTTGAGTACGTTTTGTTTTTGGAGCAAGTGTTTCCATAATTCAAATACCCATATATCGGGTATATAATTTCAGAACTGCTTAAAGTCTAAATTCAAGTTCAATTCAACGTTAGGGTAAAAACTATCGGTATGAATTTATTGGAGTAATTAAAAATGAAATAAGCGCAAACTTTAATGTGTCGATACGTCGGTTTCGAGTGGGAGCCTGCTGAAAATATAATTCCGGTACCGATTCGGTTGGACAGGAAATCAAATCCACCAGCAGCCCCTGCCAAGCTACGTCGGAAATCGGAAACCAGTTTAAATTCTAATGATTGGGATAAACTTATGAACAACTTGTCTCAAATAAATACAAACAAACAAGATATGCAACTGGAAAGGTACCATATATTAGCCATGTGGATACGACACGGATCGACGTATGTAACTTTTCCCAATTATACGTATCTCTAATTTTATGCAAATTACATGAGAGATAATCGACACTACCCGTACACCTGGAGTGTACATACATACAATTGTATGTTTTCATAGTCATTAAATAAAGCGCTCTCGGTGGAAGAATAAACATTAGTAACACAAATTCAGTGACAATGACTGCATGCCCTAGTCCCGGCTACTGAGAAGAACTATCGTCATTAAATTTTTAGGCTCTATTACTGGTATCGTCAATAAATGTTGCAGCCTTAGCTAATGATTTATAAGGGTTTTTCCCAGTACGCAGTCTGAACCATAGTGCTATTGCTGGTTTATCGAGCCATACGATCGAGCCATGTGGCAGTAACATTGATCATTAGGAACTAGGATTAGGACATACGGGTGCGATACCTAAATTTAAGATTACTTTGTAACTATCAATATTTATCATAATAACATTTATACCGGCATAATTTTAATAATAATGGAAGTTATGAATTATAGCAGGCTATTATCTGATCCAGACGTATTACGTATTTTATTGTTGACGAATAAACAGCAAATTAGTTTCAATCTGTTAGACATTAAAATTTTAGTCACGTCATGATCATGACACATAAATGCGTATGATACATATGTAATGTATTTACCTATTTGTTCCGAGTCCTTGAATTTTTGATTTTATTTCATTCATTGATGAAACGAGTGTCTCAAAGCATGTCGACCAATTGCATACTTATTAGGCAAATTGCCTACTTAATTTCAACACATAACAGAACAAGCCGGATTTCCATGTACGCTGGATATGTACCGCATTAGTAATTAATTAATTGGCTCCGGTTCCCGTCCGGAGACGGTCCAGGAAATGCAACATAATAAGCTGTAATTCTACCGATACATATTGGATGCATTTTATTTAGCCATCTCATTGACACTATTAGGCTTTTCTTTATTAACAAATTTAGCTAGGGGTACCAGATTGAAATAACCAGATTTTCATAATTTGAATTGCAAGGTTGAACTAATAATGTATAATTTAACCATCAACTGATTTCCTTAAATTACATCACATTCGTGCCAGTTTTTAACGTCTGCGTTTTGAACACTTTTATCGTTTGATGATTTTCTGGTGTATTGGTTGAAAAAATGAGTATGCTTCGATTTCAGATGTAATTTTTGGAATAGAAAATATAAAAGAAAAGAATGGAATCCAATAGTGGCTTAGTATTAGTAACAATTCATGACTACCAGTGATTGCACTACAATTAGAAGCAGACAGAGATATTTAAATTTAGTTAAGTTTATCATTAAAAAAAGCAAAACAACATTTTTAAAATGTTGTATTAACAAGCATTAGCATTATCAGCTAGCAAATCATAAATATTTATTCATAAATAGGATTGTAAAATACTAGCCTGAAAAAGTGTGACACATTGAACGAGAATTGGAAAAACACATCAGTGCGAATATGGTTTGATAAAACTACTTCTCGCCTATGTATGTATGTAGTAGAACAGATGCATATTGATTTTTAGGAATTAAACGTAAAGGATCAATTTCGAATGACGGTTACGACTTATTACACAATTTAGAAAGATAGAATCACTCAAATTAGTTCAATTAGGAGCAAAGAATGTATAGTTTCTAAATAAATAGTTGTTAGATAAACGTACGTGTATCTAGTCTAAACAGTTACCCAGGTATGGAATGGAGGCTCATGGCTAGTTGAGGTTGAGCTTTGTAATTTGATATTACTGCCATAAAGCTCTCACGTAACGAATTTCTCGATCATGATTTCAAGGGCCGCTCAGAAGCTGCTTTAGCCTTTAGTTTTTCTTTTCTTGCATAATCTGACTCGGACTCACCTGGAATCTCGTAACTACGGCCTTTACCAAGGGTACTCATGAGGTAAATAATTACGAATGAAATAGTGCCTATTGTAATGCTAAAGAAATTGGTGTACATCAACACAAATGGATGCTTCTCAATTGCATGTCCAATTACAATTGGGTACAGAGCAGAGACGAATCCTCCGGCAACAATCATCACAGCTCCTATCACATTGGAAATTTTGAGATGCTTCTCAATGTAGCCATAGAAGGCAGGGAATACTGTTGAAAATCCCATTCCTAGAGTTATCGACGCTGCCCATAAAAATGGTAGCGAATTGTTGGACAGCAGCAGAAGTGACGCATTTCCCAGAATTATAAGAATAAGGTTGCCGAGTAGAAGATATTGCGGAAGGACACGGAGAACGATCAGAATGCCTATTCCACGACCAACGGTGAATGCTCCGCTCAAGCCGGACAAGATGAGCGCACCTTCTCGTTTCGTAAGCCCCAATTGAATAAAGTGTGTAAATGTTGGTAGAAACTGATTGGTACACATTTCCATGCCTTGGTAAACTCCTAGAAACGCTGCGGAGAGACCAACCAGCAGGAATTTTCTGGAATTGCAGTGACCAATTTTCTTGGTCTTGGTAGCTCCCTTTTCGGAAGTATCCTCCTCTGAGCTTGACTTTCTGGGACTTCTGTACCGACTGAACTGAAATAGAAGCAGGATTCCTATGCCTCCGAGAATCGCTATAGATCCACCAATTACGAACGGTACGTGCATTAAAGGTGAGTTCAGCGCAGGAGTTTTATCAGCATTTTCATCAACAGTGGTATTGTACAATAAAACTTCGGAAACTGATTCGGTTGAGTTCTCCATTATTCCCACAAAATTTGGCAATGTAATCTCCAATTTTTCTGGCTCAGGTGCCAGAAAGGGTTTGACGATAAGTGGACTGATCAATGTGCCCAAAGCGAAGCAAAAATGCTGGATCTGTATGTATACAGCAGCACCGTCCTTCCACATTTCAATGATCCAGACGATTTGTGCGGTGTCGTAACCAGCTGCAGTTATGCCGATAACGCTTCCAGTAATGAAGAATGTAGTAAGAGAGGGACAAAACGGAACGCAGATGGTCGCAATTCCTAGACCAATAAAAAGTAAAGCGGATGCCAATTGACGATTTACAAAGTTGAATAAGAATCCACCTGCAAAAAAGTACTTACGCTGTCACAGTGCTTCATGATCATTTTAATTACTGAAAATATTTAAAAACGTACTTGCGATGGCTCCGACCAGAAAGGATAGTGTAATTATCGTAAATATCAATGAAATTTATTTAAAAAAGGTCTGAAACCAATAGGGGGCGATTAAAATGAAAACGGGGACAAAAATATTTGAATTCGGGGACAGGTTAAATTAAACGTACTTGCGATGGCTCCAACCAGAAACGATAGTGTAATTATCGTAAATATCAATGAAATCGTAGAAATATCAGTTTGATATTTGCTGCTCAATTCCAGAAGATATGGCGGAATAAAATTTACAGACAATCCCTGGAAGTTTAAATACAAAATAGTTAAATGTATCAAAAATCTTACATTTTTTACATATGCATGCATTTCTTACCAGTGCAAACGTACAGAACCATATTGAACAGGACGTGATTATTTTAGAGCGATAGGACATTTCGTCCTCAGTTCTTGTTTTTGGCGTTTCCATTTTCAGAGCTCACAACAGAAAGTTTGTCCAGTAACGTGTGGTTCTAAGTTTTACTAGAATTTATCCCAAAATATTTGTTTCCTTTGTTCTGGTTGCAAACTGCGACTAAAATGAAAGTACTCAAGATTAGATTATTTATTATTTGAACTCCTTTTCTTGTGCGATTTAAATAAGAAATGAAAAACCTATAAAAGTGTGCGTGAGTTTACTGTCAAATTAATGAGCATTTCTAATTTTATTCCTTCTCTTCGGAATTGAAAAATTTGACCTTGGAATACCAATACCAGACTTTTAACACTGTACAGAGGAAGGAAAATCTAATAACGCTTAAATGGAAATTGAGGGCATAATTACAGTTTGGCAGGTTTAACCTGGTATTGCCTGCACGTGGCTGTTTCACCAATAAGCCTAAGCCTCACCTGGATCCTGGATTAAATTCGTTTTGCTCAAAGCGCGTGTACTGGTGCCAAAATTATTCTAGATCTACATAAATGCAGTAGCCTGTGATAAACAAGAATAATGGTGCAGAAAATATTGATCAATTGCTCGGAATATAAATTGCAAATGAAATTGCACTTTCACCATGACTATGACACGGTTCGAATATAATCTGCGCCGCGAAATAAAGGTCACGAACAGGCAATTCATGCAGCTATTAAAAATTTATTAATTCTCCTGCCACTCATGAACAGACTCAAGTTTTTTTTCAGAGCCAGACCAATTTTCGTGACTTTCAAGGTCAAGTTCATTCACAAATCACAAATGCTCGGATTTTCTATGTATGGAAATATCACATTTTTATAATTGGGCCTGGCTTGATTTGAAACATGTCATATCAAGGCCATGTTAGGCAGTTGCATTGCATTGCATGTCAGGTCAAATTGGGTAGGTACAGACAAGTGTCTTGTCTGGAATTTGTAATTTGGAAAGTGAAATAATATTGTGACACTTTACTATGGATACCTCCAGCAGCATCAGGACGCTCAATGTACACGCTACGTCGGAACACCTTAAGTTTTGTACATTTAATTCCGATTAACTAGTCGTTATTAAAATTTCGCCATTTCTAAAATTATTTTGAATCCCTTCAAGAAGCTTTCAACTTAAGATTAGTATGGCACCAAATTAGTTTGGAAAATTACCTTTACGTGCTCACGAAACTCTAATTGCGGATCTTGTTTGGAGCTTGAAACTGAGGAGTCTATTTTCTCAGCTTTAAAACAGTAAATATTAAAATCCTAGCTTTTTGGTCCTATTGGAATTGGAGTAGTCCAATTTTTATCTTCGTGAAACTCTAGAGACAATTTTAGTTCAGGATTCGCATTCGCATTAACGCTAAAGTCTGTTTACACTGCACGTGCACCTATTGACTTTTCTAGTGGATCAACACAATTGATAAACTAAATAAATTCAAATCCTGTGATTCCTGTGTGTCTTGTCGACTGCATCGTGTTTATTTAATTTAACGTCACCAAAAGTCATTGTTTACAACTTCCACGAGTTTGATAATCGTACCCTATTCTACTATCATTCATTTGTATTTCAAAGTGTACAAGCTTAAAATACATGAATAGGTACACAAATGCACAAGGAAAGTTAACAACTTTCAAATCACGTTCATCTGTCATCTATCAATCAATGTAACAATATGAGGAGTTAGGTTCATGAATTATTCTATTCGTGATGCTGTTTGCGTTCATAATTTATTTTTAATAATAAATCATAAAACAACGGCCTCGCCATAAAAGAATGGAGCGCAATGGGTTTCTGAGCTTTGAGCTGTACCGAGCTGAAGCTGATTTTACATACAAATGAATCTACTAAGCACATAAGTCGAATTTTGATTACTATTCAACATACCCGGATGCTTTTGCTAATTGAATAATTTAAAACAAGAAGATACGAGATTAAGTTAATACTTGGTTACGTTATGTTGGTTACTCGTATCAGTAAAAAGTGGGTGTTTATATTGAGGGTGTTCTCAGATTTAAGAAAACAAGATATGAACATGAACAATCTACAAACACGCGTTACCTGAGAATCACTTAAATCTCGAACGAATACGAAATATGAATTACGAATTACAAACACCTATCGCCCAACATTAACATTTTGAAAACAAACTCGACGAATTCAAGAATTGTATATTTACTAGCGGCGGGACACTGTGTGACGAAGCAAGCTTGATGATTTGATGATACATACCTATTGACATAATTATAATTCAACGACAAACCATTTTTGATCCTACAAATACCTAATTAAATTTTTACATCGTGGACACAAAAAACGGAGCATTGAGTTGAATTGAAATTGCTAAATTTTATTTAGCTTTTGCTTCTCTCAGAAATATCATTCTGTTAACATTAACAATTTCTTTGGAGATATGTAATATGTAGGTATCTAATATCAAATTGTCCTAACTCATATCGAAATTCAATCAATACAACTAAAAATACAAAAATGTCGAGGATGACGCGATGCCAATAAGGTTGAGCATAGAAAATGGCTTTGTGTTGACAACTGCATTAAACTTGGTGGGAGATTTGAAACCCCTCAAGTGAAACCCCAAATCGGATTCTAAAAAAGGAGATTCGAGATTGACCGAGAAAGTAGAGTACAAACTAATTAAATACAACTAAAGGTCGTTCAGGAGCTTGATTTATTCAAAGTTTTAAGTACAGCGACTATAGCCTAGTCAGGCTACTTAAGAGGTTAAAGTTTATTCAACGATACAGGATGCTTTACCGTTTCAATAACCTCACTGGACGGCTGGTCAGCTCTGGCCTCAAGCGTGTGGTAAATGCGTTTGATTTCATTTTCTATAGCCTAGTCAAGCTACTTAAGAGGTTAAAGTTTAGTGAACGATACAGGATGCTTTACCGTTTCAATAACCTCACTGGACGGCTGGTCAGCTCTGGCCTCAAGCGTGTGGTAAATGCCTTTAATTTTATGTCTCTGTATCAATTGACTTTGGAGTACTTTCGGTATTACAAATGTACTACAAACAAACTTTCCGCCGCTGCTGGTTTTCTTACACCAAAGGGGTCAATGAGCTATGGTCAGATGTCAGATGTTGCACGTTTGCCTTAAATTGAAGTTGATAATTTAATTATTTTATTAAGTTTATTTATTACATATTAAGTTGAATTCTGAATTGAATTATTCAATTCAATTCAATTCGAGATTATTGTCCGTTTCAATGGCCGAAGCCTTTCTTACTGACATTATTGAATTCGAATTATAGGGTTTGAAGCCATCTGGGGAAGGAGCACAAATCATCTATGACAGTTCGATCAAGTTCTCCAAAGTTCCTGACCAGGAATTGAAACAAAACCGAGTTGGTAGTGGAGGAATGGTTTATGGAGAAGTTCCGGCATTCTTCCGAGAATTGCAAATCAAGTTCCAGGTAATACGCACTTAAATAATGAGAGTTAGTTTTAGA
Source organism: Ceratophysella communis (assembly GCA_009869905.1). NCBI lineage: Eukaryota > Metazoa > Arthropoda > Collembola > Poduromorpha > Hypogastruridae > Ceratophysella > Ceratophysella communis. The sequence continues at coordinate 7,267 of VNWX01001407.1, read as the reverse complement.
GGAAAATTATGTTTCTGTAGTATTAAATATTTAAATAATCTCTCGATTTCAGGAGGACAATGGAGTCCCTGTTCATCTCAAGGGAGGACCTATGGACGTGGCTCTTTACTACACAACCCTTGTTCTCTGCGCTATTGGAGTCATTGAATGCTTCCGGTTCTACTATGTCATGAGCTTTCCTCAGCCACCGCCATCCGCCGATGATGATTCCGATGAGAGTGGATGCTAGTTCAACTGTACATTCAAACGAACTGTAAAATAAGCAATGTAGTCATGTCAAAATAAGGATTGAATGTAAATGCTATGCCTTTATTCGCTACTCCTGAAAAAACATTAAAAGCCGGAAATAGATATTCAAGGAAGTAGTAAAAAATTAATAGTTCAACAAATAATTAAAAATCTATAACCGCTAAAACACAAAGCAACGTAATAAAGGTCTTCTCCTGACTTGTGAATAATTAATTCATGATTCTCTGCAAACTAAATGGCATGCACTTATTATACGTACCTATATTAGAAACTTATTACCTAATTTCTGTAAAATTCAGTAGTTAATTGGTATCCCTACCACATGCCTACATCTTAGCTCATAGCCATAGCTGTATCCTGAACTGAAACAGGAACAAAACCAACTGATAGCTTTCGAATGATATTTACAACGTATTTACAAAACAGACATCGCCTTACTAGGGTAATCTATACAATGCATGCAATATAATTAAGGAAAGGTTATATCAATTTATCTGTTGTAGGCATCAGTATGTATTCACATAATTAGGATTAGGTACTGCTGATAGAGAAGGGGTTACATGCTTGCAAATCGCACAGGGAATAACTGGTAATTAATGGGAGTAGAAAATACGAACACTCTATACTCAATAGAATTTCTGTAATACTACATTCATGTCCGAGAAACCTTTTTGGAATAGTAAAGGAACCCTATCGTGCAAGGCAGATTTACAGGTCAGATTTTGTGATTGTGATCGTGAACAGTCTCTTAACTAGTTCAAAAGCTCAAACTCACACGATTAGGCATAATGTAACGTTTGTAAAGTTATTTAGTAGGGGTGCTCTTAGTCTGTTCCAATCGGGGCCTCTTCTTCCGTTGAGGACCATGGAGTAGCAGTTGGTAGCGGAGCATCTCGGTGTTGAGGACAATAGGAAACGAAAATGATTCCTGAATCCGCGTCATCGTCTTCAATCATGTGCATTCGAAATTCACTTTTAAAGGCACATGTGACATGAAAGGACTTGGTACATCTTTTGTAGCCACACTGAATACAGCAGGTTATTCCTTTTCCTTTCTTACAGACACAGCAAAGCAAGTTCCACCGGGTCTTTTGGATTAGAGGCAACCCGATTACAAAATCCACCTTTTCTGGGTTGTTAATCGAAGGCCCAGGGATCCACCTAGAAAATGAATACATCCGGTAAACCGTTTTACTCAGGTACTTCATTTTATTTTCTTAAAATATTAATAATAAGTTTAATTTTTAAAGAAATTAATAAATAAAAATTCAGATGTCATACCAAGTGCAAGAGACATGAGCCCAATGTTTTCTTGCCGGGCTTTGAACCGGGATCATTGCACCGCCGGTGGAAGTGCAAAATCGACAAGTTTGTGCGTTTGGTAAGATTCCTAATTCACAGGTACGGCATTTCCATTCCCCTGCTGGAATAACCGATACTCCATAGCATCTCTGATGGACGCAAACATTACATCCATCACACAAAACCATCTCGTCATTCTCTCCGGCACATGGCAGACGACAAATGTCACACGGAGTGTTCTCGTTTATTTCTTCCACGAAGCTGGCCGGAAGTGAAGCCCGATGCTGTTGAGGTGTCGTATAGGGCGTGTGAGTTTTATGTCCTATGAAATAAAACATAGGGATACCGTCCAACCTCATTTCAATTCGTTCCGTTTGCGATCTAAGTATAATGTAAATCTCACCTCGCTTCTTTTTCTTCTTTGAAACCACGCGTTGTGCTTCTACACTTTCAGCATTAGGAGTAAAAGCTGATCCATTGTTGCCCACATCAGAATTAAGGTGCTGAAGCACGAGACGACGATGAATTTGAATTACGGCTTGTCCTCTGCAGAGTTCGGCCTGGGATTATTATTGACCCTTCATATTCATGCGGCTGATTCTGATCTCGAATATGATCGTTGTCACTACTAACTTCCCGCTCCTCCTCCTCCTCATCTTCAATTCCATGATTTGCAACACCAACGGTGACATTTTTATTTGTTTCATTTCCATTCTCGAGTAAAGAATCATGGATACCATTAGTGTACATTAGTTCTTCAGTTCTGTTATATAAATTTGATGCATCAGGGCTCGGTATTTCCCGTTTTAGCGGTGTTAAGAATACCGCTCCTGTTCCTGAAGTACCAGGAATGTCACCAACGGAAACATTGATGCCTGTGGCACATGTAGACAGATCATTTAGAACCAAGTTTCTGCGAGCTTTCCTGGAATTCTCATCGCCATTGTTCATCGGATACGTCGAATTAGACTCTCCACTGTGATTTGAGCCGTTCTCTTCCATGCTGGATCTAATGCTATCTGTTTGTGCAGATAACCAATAGCAAATATTAAATAATATTAATTTTTTCATTAAATTTCCAATTAAATTATTTGCAGGGCACACACCTGAGCCTGGTGGTGCAGTTGCATTGATACACGAAGAACTAGAACCCGGCGCGTATCCCAAATTTTCTATGAGATATTCTTCCACACTAGTTTTCCATTCCATTAGCTCATTAATTTGCTGATTTAGTCTTTTATTTTCTTCTTCCAGGAAACATAGCCTCTGCACAAATTTTCCCTGGGGAGATGCAAAGCCTGCACCCCCATTCAGCGAGTTATTCATCTTGAACAATTTCTTACACCTGAGACAAAAAAAAATGGAGATTAGGCTTTAAGATTTTCTGAATATTAGACAGACGGCAGACCAGTAGTGCTCGCTAACTTTTTTTCCGTTATCGTGTAAGTTGTACTATACGTTAAGAACTAGAGTGACGCTAAGAGCTCTTCCTGTTAGTACATATTTGTGAACTATTGATTAAAATTTATTGACTTAAGATTAGGTACAGTGTACAGTTAATCAGTTACACAGTATAGTGCCTTTTTCATCTGTTGTTGCCTTTCAACTTGGCTTTGAAATGAATGTATCAGATTGTAATTCGCTGTATCGGCGGTTGCAAATGCATGCAGCATTATCAATAAGCAATCTAAAAATCAGGTTACGGTCAAGGGCGGTCCCTGTTTTGTTTGTAAGAAGTCTTACGATGAGACCTACTTACTTATCTCATGATGTATGAACAAACAGTCCTGAACACAGTACTAGGGTGCATGCCAAGCTGTCACTACGCACGGAAGTACATTTAGGATATTGATGTTGACCTAGCAGCAACTTTTGACGTGGATTGGTGATAGCTGTGTCATCTACCTCTCCATTTCTTATCATGCCGCCTATGCAGGTAATGTCAGTTCTAGCAATTAACAATGCATGATGCATGGTGCATATGAACTCGACTACTCTAATGTATGTAACGTAGTGTAATGTAACTAATATTCTAATTCTAATGATCCTGCATTATTCCTGCAAATTAATTGGTATGACAAGGAAACCGAAACCGGAGCTGGTTAACAAAATTCAAAATCAACTAAACACCTTCACCTTCCAGGCCAGTCCATGGAGGTCTCCCTAGTCCCAAGAAGACATAAACAACTCCCCATTCGTGAATCTAAATCTCTAAAATACCTCGACAGGAGACACAATGACTTTAAATTCAAGTATAAATACATGATTCGGTTTTTTGCTCAAGATAACTATATAATACCGATACCGATAGGGCAGCACAACAACAAAAGCTCAGCATTAATCACTAATCACTACATTTAAGCTACCAAAGTATGGTTTTTTATGGATTTAAAATAAGTTACACAGTTGATGGTCTTTATTAATCGAAAATCTGGACAAAATATGTCAAGTCAATGAAGTTCAACCTAACTTTGACCTGTGACAAATATATTTTTATGATTTAATTGTAAAACATGGGAGGCAATTATGCCAAAAAATTTCAAGTATACGTAGAGTAGTTCAGGGAGGAAAAAATGCTCTCGAGGGAGGCAAATTTGCCTTCGGCTCGGACATCGGGTGTCGGAGATGTCGGACGCAGTTTTGACTCCCCGTCCCCCGGTGGCAGGGACCGGCAGGCAAACTTTTGCATTGCCTCTGAGCCATCGACTGGTAACGATAATACTGGTACAATCCATGGCTCCTTCCTTGCAAGTTTATGTCGACTGTCAATTAGCAACTTTAGTAAATAATACTTATAGCTTACCGCGTAGCAAAGGCGGTCTCTATCCTGTTCCTGTGTCACCTCACCTCCTGATGTAAGCTAAGTTGTATCCGCTTGTTACCCGTCCACCATCCAGTGTCTGTAGTCCTTGTCTCAGAAACCAGCAAATGCAACAAGCCGAAATCGAGCCGGCTGGCTTGACTGCTGATTGTATGATTATGGAATAGATGCCCGAACCGTTGGTGATGCCAGAGCAGTTAAGGTCAAAGGCCAACAATAAGCTTATTAGGTTGGAATTGATGGTCAACAGCGGTTGGTTCTGAGGTCACGTACAGGTACAAGAGAGCCGATGGCCGAAGCAGAATGAAGAACGGACGACGACGACGGAAGGAGGCGCGTCAGTTTGTTGTTTGTTGGAGAAATGAATGTTGGGGTTGGGCGGTGGTGGTGGTGGGTCGGTGGCCAGCAGCGTAGCGGGGAGAGCAAGCGAGCAGGGAATAGCCTCATTAGCAGCAACCAGCATAGCAGCAGCCCAGAGAACAGAGAGGCCCAGGCAGGCCCAGCATAGCAGCCCAAGCAGCCGAGCCAGCCGCCAAACAAAACGGACCGGACCGGACCGACCGGCGGCGGCGGCGGAGCCGAGGAGCTGCTGGACTGGAATAGAGGAGCCGTAGCCGAAGCTTAGTTAAATCTTAAATGATGTTGGGCAGTGCCGGCATAAAGGGGAAAAATCTTCATTTTGGCATTTAAATTAATCAATACGTAACGTAATCATTTACTATAATTGTGACCAAACAGCACGGCAGCATTAAACCCCGATTGTTTAGCAAACACAAGAAAAAACAGTCAAATACTTCTTTGCGTTTTTTCTGGGCTTTTTCAGTCGTCTCGTGACGATTAAAACAATAATTGTGTTGGTTTTAATCGTTTTAAAAGTTTTAACGCAAATTATTTGCGTTAAAACTTTTGCTGCCAGTTTGTGAAAAAATCAATTTTTTGAAATTTTAAAACCTTCAAAACTTTATACATGTATAGGAGGCAATAAGATTTTTTAAAATTTTAATAAGTTTTATTGGTCTAATTGAAAGATTTAGTTATATATGATAAACACGAATGTAGTAGAAAGGATTAGGTATGTGAACACTCCGTCACCAGACACAACCACTAATCGATCACTAGATACACGGGTATTATTTTCCAAATTTGTGAATGCAGTGAATTTCTACATATATTAGATTATGGATGGGCTCAGAATGTCGGAGCAATTGTAAAATCTGAAATCTGCTAATTTATTCTCAGTAAATTACTTGTACAATACGAGTTTTAATTTCATAAGTAATTCACGCAAAATAAATTCAATTTCAATATCACTATCGAACATCAAACTTAGCTACATGATTGTGACTTTGACTCGTTCATATTATGGCGTGACCGTGGCCCCCACGCTGCGGCCGTCACAGCTCAGAGCCGCATAGGTAAGTCGAAATTTCGTTTACAAAGAAAGAAATAATATTCCGTCATTTTTAAATCTTTACTAAAACTAAATACTTCGTCAACATTGATTATTGAGAGCACTGTGACAGGAATACGAGATGAATAGAAAAGCAAGAAAAAATATATAAAAATATTCCGCAACTTAGCAAAAAAAAAGACTATTTAAAGACCTGACTACAAATTCGGCTGCCTTAGCACCAGTCTTATTCGGGATCGTTGCTCTTAAAAAATAAAAGTTTTGATATTTAACCAGGAACATTCCTAATTTAAATATCTAATTTTTAAAATAATAATTCGTTTTATAACAAGTACCTATTGCCTTCAGTTCTGTTATATGACGTAGAAAATAGAGAAAAAACATGATATAAAAGTGATACTAGAAAATTTGAGCCGTGATATTTCAGGTTACTTCTTCAGCTTCAGCGTCTAGTTTTCGCTGAATTTGGTCAGCCAGTTTTTGTGCGCGGCCCTTGAGTGTCCTTTGCTCGGCCTGCTCGACGTGTTCCCTGAAATGGACAATAAGCTTTTGAAGCCTTTCCCGAGACTTTCCATGGGGACTCGTAACCCAAAATGTGCATTTTGGTGCACGGCATTTGTTGAAAAAGATCTTGATTGGTCTTTGCTGTTTTTCTTCTTTCACCTGCTCAGCTTTCACTAAGGGATGTTCTGGAATAGGAATTAGCTGCGTGTGCACCAGAAAGAACTCACCGCCGGTAACCTTATCTTCTGGTTTGTACGTTTCAGCTAAATATGGTTCATTGAAGAATTTCGAAAGCTTTTCCTCAACTTTCATCTCGTCTTGCTCGGCTTCAAAAAGTCTATTACAAAAAATTAACAAGAACAAGATATCAATTATAGTGTAAATTGCATTATTGAGGAGATTATGGCGTCCCTCGTGTAATTGGAATCCACGAAATTTCCATTTTCCTTATAATATAGCGAATAAATAAAACTAGCTGACAGAAGTCTAAGCTCGTCATTCCTACGCTTATTTTATACAATTTCTGATCAGGAATATTGCAATTTAGGATAGAAAACGACATAGAAACATAGAAAAGTCGAATCTCTTAAATGGCTCCGATGGATTCAAATATTTGTAAACCTTAGCTCACTGTCACAACGCTAACTCCGCGTACAAAAATCTCGAAAGTGACCGTGTTCGTTCTGAGCCGAAACCACCCATAAAGTTTCCAGACTTTTTAAATTGAGAACACGCCAACAACCTATTGCTAAATTAGATTAAACTATAATTAAATTACTGTTATCTTAAATCGTAACATCTTGTGATATTTAATGAAGTAAATCAATCACCCCGAGTTTTAAGGTTTGCCTTTGCCGGAATCGAAGTCCCACCTTCTGGATGAATGCTTAATTAATGACGGCCAATCTTCCGTCATTCCTGTTTATGGCATTAGGAAGCGACAAGTTTATAGAGTCCAGTGATTCAACAGTAGGGTGGAA
>VNWX01001406.1:0-15300 GCA_009869905.1 Ceratophysella communis | reverse complement strand
TCTTGGCATGGTAAAATTGTTTTCGTCATGGAAATTTTGAGAATAATGTTTACCAATTGTTGACTTGAAGTATAGTAAGCCCAGTGTCTTGTGCTAATTGCTTTTTCTGATCTTCAGATGGATAGGGGTGCTATGGAGAAAAATATAATTTGAATTTAGGGTTTAATATATAATTGTATAAGTTCGATTCCATGCATGAAAGTTATAGGCCTTTGATAAAGTCAAGCCAAGCCATAAATTTATCAAAACTAATCCCATCCTAAGCCAATTCCTAGTATTTTCAATGCTTGACCCATACCGGAGCTAATAGCAAATAACCTAAAATAACCAAGCAAAGCCAAGCCAATACTTTAAAATATTCACGCCAAGCCAAATCAAGCCGAGACTTTTAAATAACCAAGCCAAGTCAAGTCAAGCCCATACTTTAAAATACTCAACTCAAGCCGAATCAAGCCAAGCCATAAGCGAATATTTTAAAATAGCCAAGCGAAGCTAATCCAATATTTTAAAATAACCAAGCCAAGCCAATACTTTAAATTTAAAATAACCAAGTCAAGCCAAGCATATACCTAAATATAACCAAGCCAAGCTAATACCAATACGAAAGCAAGACTTCCAGATGCTTGGAAAGCCGTTAAAGTTCCATACGTTAAATTGCTATCCCTGCTAGCAAAACGCGTCACAGAGCAGTAAGCATCTCTTTCATATTTATATTAAATAATTCACTTACTGTAAGATGTTGAAAGAGCCATGCTCTCAATATATTAGTTGCAACTTTAGGAAAAATCCCTCTTTTCTTCTGATTTTTCTTTCCATTACTATCCTCGTCGTCCTCGCCGCCTGTTCCTTCTCCACTGCCCATACTTGCGTTACTCGCATCACCTGGACCAATTAGGATAAACAAATATATTTTGAAAAATCATGGTTCAAAGGGGAATTTTCTTCTATCTAGGGCTTCTGCTCGTAATATATACTTACTGTAAGGAAATGGTGAGGAAGGGACCCATGAATGTCTTGAATGATTTGCTGATGGTGGTACGTCAAAACTGCCCGTACGTGAGCCACGCTTACTACCTGGGGAAATTAAAATACTTTAATTATTTACTGTTGTCATGTTGAAGAAACTTTTGAGAAAGATTTGTTGATTGAAAATTGAAATTTTAAAAAGTCTATGATTTTTTCTAGAGTTCCGAAAAGCGTGTTTAGTCTCAAATTGTCACCGCTGCGCTGCAATAGTCTTGTCGTGTGTCCAACTAGTCGGCGACCCAATTGTTGATGTACAATAATGTCGCGTAACCAATTGTCGCTTTACCAACATATAAGCTTTCTGTGTTTTGAAAGAATTGACAAAAGCCAGAATACCTGTCACTAGATGTACAATGCTCTCGTACCTGTCAATTCAACCAGCTTATTATCCCGTCACTCAAGTTCCCAGTGACAAGCTCATGCAGACATAAACCCTAATTTCTATTTGTATCCTATAATTCTATAATAACCCCAGTTTTTAGCTAGTTATAGAGTACTGCATGCAATTCTAATTCATATCCTCTGCATTCCTTATTATATACCTCTACAGATATCAATCTGTTTGTATAATCCCATTGTCTTTTTTCTGGAACTGTTGACAGGTCATTCTAATAAGTCCAAAATCAGCACGAACTTTTATTTCTGTTCAATTATGATTTTAGTTTCAAGGGTCTCATATAAAACCACACGCGAGCAGGAAGTTTCGTATTTGTATGAATTCTTTCACATAAAAGAGAGCTTCTGAAATGAAAATTTTCACAAGGGTGGCATTTATTCTACCCCTTATTTTGTACGAAAACCGCTCTTGAAAACAAGAATTCGCCCTTTTTGGGACGAGTTTTGCCTCTGTAAATCACAGAAAAGCTCTCGGATAACACTAATTAGCATTACTGTAAATTATGTCGATAGCTCACAGGAAAGAACTTATTTCTGTAAGGATGCATTGTAATTTTTAAGGGCGACTTTCATGCAAAATAAGGGCGCTTTTATGTTTAAAACTTTTTGATAATCTGATAAGGTTTTTGCAGTAAACAAAAAATAAGTCAAACCAACAGTACAGTCCGAGTCTGAGTCCGAGTGTAAAGAATTTAAGAACCGTTTAAGGTAGTTTTACTGACAGAAAAACAAAACAAACACAAATCGTCTTACTCAATTGAAAGTCACGAAATCCAAGTTGTATGCTGAGCTCACCTGCTTCAGAATTGTTGTCATTATGATTTACTATGTTGAGAATGTGGTGGTTGACTTAGTGGGCCTGGTGACACGCCGGGTGAGCGGGTTTCATCATTACATGGGCCAGAATAACTCAGTGATGAGCTTGGGGGTCTCTGCAAAAAATAATTCGGAATAAATTAAATTAATTGCGAAAAAAATATGTTTCAGTAAAATTTGAAGATCATCCAACAAGAGTCTCGTAAACCATTATTATTTCTCTTTAGCGTTCGAGTGTATCCTATACCTACTTGGAAATATATACTTATCCCCCCACTAACCACATAGCCGAATGAAAGTACTCCTTGTCAACCCCCTTTCCAAAACGCAGTAATTGCTAGGTTTAAAAAATTGGAATTACAGGGGTGGGATTTTTTAATTAGAGCCATCCTCCTTCTTTTCAAAGTATAAAAAACTGTCAAAGCATATTTATTTCATCAAAAGTATAGGTTCTTTAAATTTTCATTTCCAAAGAGTTTGAGTAAATGCAAGAACCGTAATGAAAAATTCATAATGGCAAAGATCCATTTAAAGTGAGACTCCAGGTAAATTCCCAAGAATTTTCTTGGTAAGCCTTAAAAAACTTTAGCGCATTTATAGATTTTGATATCATATATATCATATATGATAAGTTTCCCTTCTGGTATGAAATATCGAAAATTTTACGGAAACCGTGTAGAGCAATGACAGTGCAAAAATTTCTTGGGCGTACGCATCGGATGCAGACATAGGGACAGACAAGACATATGATCACACGTTTTTATTTTGTACCAGAGCACTGAACAATAGATTTTGGATACTCGCATTTTTTTCGTTCCAAAATATATTTGTCAAGTCATTGCTATGGATCAATTCAATATATTTAGAGCTTGGTATTCAATATTTGGAGGAGCCACCAAACAAGAATCAACGACGCAAACCATCGTCAAGGTATCCTACGCGCGGCCGCATGGAAGATACCAACAATGCGCGACAGCACGCTGTCAAAGTACCCTGGAGCACAGTAAAGTATCTCCTACCTTGTCAACAACTGTAGCTGTCATGGTTATATAATTTCAGTAAGCGGCACTTAACAGTAATTATTCGAATTGCAAGTACTTAAAACCTGGATTTGAAACTTATCGGATGGTGGCTCGGCTGGGGGGAAAATCCCTAGATTAGATTCAAAACGTTTCCCGTTATTAGGTCTTGGATCTCCAAATTTATTACTATTTAAGCATCGTAGCAAAGTCTCTTTTTTTGAGGCAGCAAAATTTAATTTTCACACTTTTGTGGCGCGATACTCAGGGAAGAAAAGTATACTAAATTGAGTTAAGCAAAATATGAGACCCTAAATTGAATCAAAAAAAGACTTTCACTTTTAGACACCGTCGTCCACGTCTCCAATATTTAACACTCATTGGAACTCAATAAAACCATTTCCGCATCGACACTTTTAAGAGGAAAATTCAATTTCAGGGTCTCTTTCGATCGGAAGTAATTTAATAACCTTAATATTAGGCTTCATTTCGTACAATAGTACTACGGATCTGAGTATTTGAAACTAAACGGGATTTTGAATAGCAATGAATGGAAATTACCTAGTGAAAATGGCACATAATTTAACTCACAGTCGTGCATTTTAGCATGTGGAACATTACTACTGCGTTCAAATGTTTTGCCTTCCTATAGCATGCTAAAGCTTTTTGCATTGGAAACAGGATTTGCATTAAACTAGGATTGTAGAAAAAGAAAATGTTTGTTGGCTGTCAGCTTGGTCATAAATCAAAATGAAATTTTGAATTTAATTAGGAAGTCAGACTCCAAGCTCCGAGATAGAGAACCCTTCTTTTAATACAATAGAAAGTTCTGTGCTGTGTGGAAGCTTTTTTTAATTCTCATTTCCTCATTATCACACCAAGCTGGAAATTTTCACTCTGGACTTTTTTTAAATCAGAAAACGTGAGTCATAAGTTTATCTCAATAATGAATGTCGGGGTGTTTTTTAAAACTAGAAATTATTCATTTTTTTAAAAAGTTGTTTCTAAAACTGTGAATCGCAGTATGGCTTATAAGACGTGCCGAAAGTTTCCAGAAGGTCAGATCGAATGAGAACTATAGACTCGAGACTGGAGCCCTGCGATTTTTTCTCCATTTCCGGTCTAACCACGGCATCTGATGGAATTTCACTTTGCTTCACTATACCAAAAACGACTATTTTTAAAAGACTATTACATTAAAATGAAAAACGAGTATTTGGTGGACAAGGGACACATGCATCTCTCTCCTCCCCTCCGAGCTGTACAATCACATCAAAATGAAGTATCCCCATGTCCATTTCCGGATTTCAATGTACACCCTAATGGGCATGCCGACCTGATGGACTCTCAAACATTTCCGGTCCGATAATAATAATAACATTTTCTACTATTCCAGTCATTTCTGTCAACTCGGGGGAATCTCTAAATCTCTGCAACGAGTTAGGAAGCTTTTAATTTCCGGAAATATCTCAAAATGCTTTCCATGAGTACAAGAATTTTCGAAAAGGAAATTCAGCTACGTCCATACGGATTGACTTTCTTTTAAATATTTATTCTCTAAGCCACAGCGTCTCTAAAATGTTAGGTTTTTTCTGAATTTCATTTCCGGTCGTGTGCAGCCTTAAAAAACATGACACACGCACAGAATTTATTACAAATCATCATAATGTTTTATTCAGCAGGCTGTGAGAAGTTATTATGCATGATTCTCCAAATTCAACGTACAGATCATATTTGAGCAAACACTAGGGAAAATTTGATACATGGATCTGCATATAATAGTCTGCCGGAGAGTGATAAAGCAAGATAATGAAACTTATATGCTATTTATGAGCTACATCGCAATCTTCTCCATACCATTGGATTGTAATAATTTTAGTCTGTAATCATCTCATATATGGAATAAGCCTTTTTAGTTGAGCCGCCGCTGCCATTCTATATAAGAGTTACATTACAGTTTTTTTTCATGCTTGGTTAAAAAGGGATACGCCGCGTCGTCGTCGTCGTGCTTCTATATTGTTCATTTTGAGCTCAAGAATGACGCGGCATTTTTAGCTTATTCACAGTCTTCATATTCAGAAGAGGCTTAAATCAATGAGGCATTAGGTATTCATAAACTTCAGCCTTTCAGCCCATCAAACTGAATAATATTTGCATTATAATAATGTACATTGATATTATATATCAGTTTCGAAAGCCTAAAGCAATGGTAAGGGGAAACTATGTGTCGTGGCTTACGGAAATTTCAAGATTATTTTAAAGATATTCAGAGATGCTGATCTTATCTTAGCCAGAGATGCTATCTTATTATCAAAGCTTATTTTTCGGACCGTGATCTTCTGGTCATATTCATTAGGGCAAAAAGGTCGGTTTAAAAGCACAGGGAAAACTGGCCACTGGATAAACCCTAGCCGAAATCTTCCAAAAGCTAATAAGGCAAACAGTTATGAAAAAGGGACAAATTTAATGCTAAATTCAATTTTAGTAAAAAAAAAACTAGTCTCCCATTGTGACTGTACAGTAAGTTGCGTAACGTTACTGAAGTACACGAGAATGAATTGCGTGTTTTGATTTGGTCAAAGAGCAGCCAAATGATGATCCCCGGGTAATATCCCCACAGGGTTTTCTGAAACCTAAAAAACCCCAAATGTCCAAACTCAAGCCTGGCTAGCATTACTCAACGTAAGGCCTAATGTAATCATGTTCAACTCACACGCCATTTCCTAACCCTAAACTATATTCTGACTTTACTTAGGTGTACGGTTCTACGTCAAAATACTCTGGTAGGGCCGGTTGGGCACGAACTCGTTGAGGGCACGACTTAAGGCTATTTTAAGGAACTGTGGCTAAGCCTGATTTAAGATCTCTTAGAATCACCCCATGGAAATGATGGTGAACCAGTCAATTGTTGAAATAAAGTACCTACCTACTCCAAAAACTACCCCTTATATCCTATCACCTTACACTTAATGCTTCAAAGTCAAGCCATATGGTAACCCACATGCACTTTGTGGTTCGTAATCATGATGAGCATGCAAGGCGATATTCTCCTAATTCTCTTCCACTAATGTGTTCGATGAGCTTTGATGATCTCGTGGATCAAAAAAGGTACACTTACCACATCTGGAGTACTTGCACCGTCAGTATGTTGTGAAGCCGAGTCAAGTGACCTGGAAGCATCTCCATTCCCCGTATGTCCACCTTCAGACGGTGGCTTGGTTCCGTCTCTCTCATCGATTACCAAATCAATCGGCATCTTTCCCTTCAAACAACTGATGTAACGATGACAAAAGTTGTCACAGAGCTCGTGGACCTGTGAATAAAATAAATCCAAATTTAGTACCACACGGACTGAATTTAAAAGACAACTGCAAATACTGGCATTAAAACAGCGGGCGTTATGCATTCCACGCGCTAAATGTAAATACCCGTTATTGCAGTATAGTGTTGAATTGCATAGTCAAGCCGGTGTCTGCGGCGAATTAGGAAAAACATGGAATTGCATGCCGCGTCAATGTACCCAGCACCCGTTCCATTGTCCTCTTTTGTAATAATTACTAAGGGGAGGGAGGGAATAATTGAGGAATCCTTTGGCTGTCACTCATCAGTTGTCATTGTCAGGAGCCCTGCTCCACCCAAACAGATGAAAAGTCGAAGCTTCTGTTTTTGTAATTTAGATTTTTCAAGCTTTTCCCAGCCTTGCTTTTCCATATATTATTATTCTAGCATGACAAGGATTCAAAAGTTTTGAATTTTTTTGAGTGACACTTCGGCTCTCTAGCTCAGAACACAATATACCAAACTGTAGTCGCTGCTGTACAGCATGCGGTTTGAGGTTTTTAAAAAAGGAGAAAAAAAAATCCGCTTTATCATTCATGTTACCCGCTTCAGTTTATTGTATGAATTTCTAATAAATGCTTTAAAGGGGTCTCGTATTCCATGTTAAACATACATGGATGATGACTCAAGTGTACTTATGGGGTCTTAGACCACAAGTCCCACCACAACAGCAGCCGCAGCGTCTACCACCCGGAAAGCCGAGCTACGCCGTGTGTTTTATATAAAAGAGGAATGATGGTGCATTTTTAAATTGTAATTTTCATTCTCCAGTTCATCTTTTTAGCTTTTCACACTTTATCAAAGATGACTCAAGGTGTTGTTGGGAAGGTTTATAGAAATTCAATAAAAAGACTGGCATCTGGCTACACGCGTCTTTTGTAAATGATGCGCCGTGCCTTGCCCTCCTGTTATCAACAAAGTTTTCTGCAACCCTGTACATGAAATCTACAAAATACTGTGCTCCCTCCAATATTTCCCTAATGCTTTGTGAATATCTTCTTCGTCTAACTTTGTTAGTTAGTTTTGTATAAGAAACACGATGCTTGAGTGTAATGGATCCATTTCAGTTCGTCTAGTTTGAATAGAAAGCCTTTGCTCCTCTAATGCTGTTTTCGAAATCTATTGTTCAGTTTCCATTAGTGGGCTGGTAGGGCTGAGTGAGAGACACTTTTTTGTTGAACAAGGACAAAGCTCTATCGTCAGAGCATCTTTCCAAACCACAAGAGAAATAACAATGGAAACTCGAACTTTCTTTTATCAGCCGTATTTTCTCTTTTTGTTACAAGCGTACAAACTTTCTCTGCGTCTAATTAGACTGTCTCGGATTTCTACTTTAGTGCTTTCTTTTTACATTTTAAAATTCAACATTATAAACCACGAAAGGGCGTGTAGAATTACACTTACAACATACACTTTGGTTTCATTCATTAAAGCTTCACTAAACTTCAGTACCAGCATTCGATCGGTCAATTTTAATACGCACAAAATTCTTACGGGCCTTCTTTGAAATGAATAATTTTTCTAGCATAGGATTTACCAAGCGACTGGTTTAATTTAACTATGGGCTTGTGTAATGTTTAATGTGTCCATTATATACCAGTAGAGTCTTTTTGGTGGACGCATTAGGGTACTGTTTGGCAGCCAGAGTGTTTCTACTTTCAGGGAGTGCTTGGCTTTTAATGAAAATGACTTGAAGTAAGGTAATTAATTATTGTCAGTTTTTTTGGGCGGAAGGTAGCTTTCTGCGGAGGTTTCAGTGAAAGCATTTCGGGGAATGAAATAACAGAAAATACTTTGCCTTTCTCGTTGGAGCTTTGATAAGAAAGTGTATTTTGTGAGCTGCGTTCTACGCCGTGGCTTGCCTATGCCTTTGTGATTAATGGTTTTTAATCAAGCATCTCCCTATTTCCGCCCTCCTCCGCTCTCAAAGCCAGGCCTTAATCTTAAAAAGGCATTTCGGGTCGAAGTAAGGCTCAGAGAAGCGCTGTTATTGGAAAGGAGGGATCTCATTTATTTTAAGGGCTTTGAGCTCAGGATTACATCCAATGCCATTTCCTGGGGTTTCAACACTTCCCAAGAAAATTACTTTGAAAATAGAGCAGCTAAAAGGGACTTTTGCTTATAATACACGTTTTCAAAACTTCCCAGATGGAACACACATGGACACAGAAAAACATCTCACTCAACCAAAGCCACAATGTTGTTTTAAAGCCATGTCTTGAAAATTAAGTGCAACGAAACATCTGAGTACAGATTTAAAATATTTTCGTTATAAAACTTAAACTCAGAGTATAGCTTAAATCTAAAAGCATGTGTTCAAATAGTACAACTTTTTTTTACATTGGTTATTTCAGTTCTAATGTCACGCATGATCGATTTAAGTATCACGGCACGCGGCGGGAACGGCTGTAGTTACAGGATCATCTCATCGATTATGCACACAATCTCGTCAACTCACGTCACACCTTTTCCAACCAATTTTTTTGCCAAATCATGCAAAAAAAAAACAACCCCTTTGGGCCGTAAAAATGCACTTGAGAAATGAATAAAAATGTCGTTAAATAAAGGGGGATGGTAGCAAGGAGATGCTCAGAATTTTACAGTTACTCCCGCCCTGTCGTCTTCAAAGCATCGTTTTTATAGTAAACTAAGTGACATTGGAGAACGGGATTTACAAGCGAAATTGCCAAAAAAACTTCGAAAGGGATCATTTAAATATTGACAATAATTATTTTAAGGGGTTACGCTACCCTAGCCTGTATCGATGAACCATTATTCTGTTGGGTGGATCTCATGTTCAAGTTTCTATCATCAAAACCAGACGTTCTTTTTTGTGTGTGTAAGGCCAACGTTTAACCAGCCTGGATGTTGTCTGGTTTTGATGGTTTTTCGTTCAATGAAAGTTTGAATGAGAAGCGCAAGTCTGTTCACCCCT
This sequence comes from Ceratophysella communis, assembly GCA_009869905.1. Taxonomy (NCBI): domain Eukaryota; kingdom Metazoa; phylum Arthropoda; class Collembola; order Poduromorpha; family Hypogastruridae; genus Ceratophysella; species Ceratophysella communis. The sequence goes on along the minus strand of VNWX01001406.1, from coordinate 5,769 downwards.
CCTCGCTCGTCACCTGTCCTTGACAGGCCCTTGGAAAACTTTTGAAAAGGTCCCCAACTCAAAGGAATTTCAATTTACGCACAAGAACTAAAAGCACTACTTGAACCGTAGTATGTCTGCTGGAATTCGATTGGAACGCCTGATTTTAAGCATTAAATCTAAAGCCAGAAGATCGATGATACTCGTGGGTTTACCTAACAACGACGGAATTACCCCCATGCAATTTAGTTCTATTTGCACTGTGAATACTTTGTGATAGTCCAAGAAATAGGAATTTTTTAAAATCAAAAGCATAAATGAACTTACCTTTTCTAATTCCAATAGATGAAATCGTAAAACTTGAATTGCTTGTACCATCTGAAAATTTATAAAAACAAAATTCAAATTCAGTACATTTGATGCTCATAAAATGCTATTATTAAACAAGGCAAGTGTAATTCACGCATTCAAAACGATCAAAATAAGTATTTCAGATGGCATATGCTTTAAAATATCCGAGTCCCGAGTGTAGGTACCATTGTTTTGAGTGACTGACAAGGAACATGTGTAGTTCGGCTGACAGGGATTTAAGAATCAAATGGAAAATACGAGATTTTAATTGCTATCCAGGACCACTCTACTCGTCCAACGAAGAGATAACAAGACTTGAACTTGAGCTTCCTTTTTTCCAGCTTTACTCGGCCACTTTAAATCGGCTTCCCACAAGAACATAAATACGTTGAACGCGAACGCGTTGACTTGAGTTATAGTATAGGGCTGTGTGATAAGCATGAGATAATTTAGTACAGATTTGATGCAAAGCTTAAATTTGTCGCTTTAGTTCGGGTTATTATAAATTATATTAATTCTGCAATTGTAGCAGTTATAAATTCTGAAAATATATTTTGGTTATTTTATCGAGTTAATGTGAAAATTCTTGACCTTTTGACACACTACTGCCTCTTTAAATACGAATCAAAGTCAATGTGTACAGGGTACAATGGTAGCTTGATTGAAAGTACCGTCCTGTATCGAATGTGCGCCGTTAATTGAGCGCGGACCCATTGAGCGCGAAACCGATTGAGCACCGTCTTTTACATTCCGATTAAACGTGTGTTTGTGATAATATTTAAGTTAGGTTAGGTTATAAAATACTATAGCCACTGTCTTCCGACGGTTGTACGGTCTAGCCCCCGCAAGGGTAGGGCGGGTTGTGCTTGAGCTTAATTGACGGTGCTCAATTGGGACCGCGCTCAATTCCGCCCGCTCTCAATTGACGCGGAATCGAAAATAAGACGTAGTCTCTGGCTGGAGAGAGACGGGTGTTCATTAGAACGATGTGTTGTTGGCTGAGATTACTACGAGACCTTGAGGCTATAAATCTCTTCTAACTGTCCACCTTCACACCAGCTAAGCTCCAAAGTAATCAAACTCTAATCAACTACCATTATATCAAAATAAAATAAAGTCCAGAGACTAATTAGACATTCGATTAAAAAATGAGACGTGTATGCACAAATATAGTGTCATGGGCTTTATAGCTCTGTCCAGTATGCACAGGGCAAATGAGTCAGACTTCTGCTTGTAATCTCTAGTGTTGTGAAGATGTTTACTGTATCGATGCCTGAGTTTATATATTAAGCTCAAATGGTTTGAAATAAAAAAGAACAAGACGAGATTTTCTTATAAAAAAAAGGTCCAGTGGACAAACCGGTTGACTCGTCAGTTTTACTAGTATTTCCACGTCTTGGAACATTGTCCGAATAGGGATTTCAATGCTGTTCTCAGCATTAGAGTAAGAGATCAAGACTCGAGATATAATTTCAAAAGAGCATGTTGTCATGTCGGTTCTCTCAAATCAGTCAGCGGAATAGACAATTTCCAACAATGTCTTTGCAGAGACTAGAGTCTTCTTTCAAAGACGCATTGGGATATGCCATGACCATGACTTTCAAGCGTCGAAACAACTTGGACTTGCTCATTATCATACGTCCATGGGCCGGCGGGGTCTCAGTTTCCAGTCCGGAGTCAATAACTATAAGATTTACTATCAGTTGGGTATAACATGGGTAGGTCTGCCTATTCCTATTTTTCAAATGCACGGGCGTTACGAAATCCTTCAGTGAGTTTCAGCTCAGTTTTGTACTTGGAAACATATGGGACGAGAATTCGAAGTTAAGGCCAACGATTTCATAATGCATGAATTTCGAAATTTTATTTGTCCCGGCTTGAAATCTACAAGGCAGATCAATTTGTGAATGACAAGGGCATATACTGGAGACAAATTATGGACTGTCTTTGGGAAGATTTGCATGATAGCGGCTCGTTTTGATATTCGATGAATTAACCCGGCACATACGATTCGCTAATAGTATCTGGATGAATTTTTATTTCAATTTTTCCCCTACCAATTTATATGAAGCATCTCTTGAATCCTTACATGGGATTGGATTGATTAAAATTCTTAGCCCCAAAAACATGACATACATAATAAGCCCTAAAATTTTAGTAGTGTTTCAATAGGGGCATGCCGGTTCTAGTATTCGTTTAAAATCACCATTTTTCACTTCTTTGTAATCTGAGCTATATGGGCCACACCTCAAAAACAAGCCTCTGAAACATAACCATAGACTGCCTACGAGAATGGAGATTTAATAGAATGATGATAGTGCTTGACTTTGCAATTATGTTGTTAAAAATTCCGTTGCTGTGTGCTCTATTGATGCTCGGACATTTTATGGTACACAGCAGGTTCAAGTCATGAGCCTCCTGGCATGTCATATATGTATTGAACATAAGGGAAGTTCCCTGTTCATAAACGCACCTATGCCAGAACAATAGGCAGCATTCCACTACGAGAGAGGCAAAGCATTATTTGCCCAAATCAGATGAAAAGAATGCCAAAATCAAAAGCCTTCTTATCAAAACTTCTAACACGAGCAGCAGCATGGCTCCCAAATTCAAAGTATTATATCATTTACTTACCAAAGAGTCCACTTCAGGATCCGCAACGTAATACGGTTTTTCTTGACGTATCTGCAAAAAAAAGAGACGAACATCAGTACATTTTTTCATCGCAGAGAAAAAATGACAAGCGTCTCTGGGCTGAGGCCTTAATATTTTTCTATTGTGTTCTCGGAGCATAAGGCCTGACAGGAGCAGCGTTCCATCATTTTCTTAGCTATAAAGAACTCAATTGAAAGTGAGCGAGGCTCGTGAATTCCATCAATTCTCCTACACAACGAATCATAATATAACAATGGGTCTCGTGTATTTCAGTCCTTGCACGAAGAAACGTTCGGATGAACTGAATAATAGATCAATACTCCATGAAGATGCATATAAAATCCAATCTCCTCAGTACTCTCGGCAAAGCATCATCATTTAGAAAAGAAAGGCTCCAGGCCAGGGTGGAAAAAAATAGTCATAGTGAACAGGAAAATGCATAGCCTTTGATGAGCAGCCAAGACTAAATATTACAATTGAAATAAGACAACAATTCAAATTCCAGTACTCAGCTCAACGGAAAGCGATCAATGCATGCTGTTATAATAGTTTCTATATTTAGCGCAAATTTTAGTGTTGAGTCTGTCCAAGACACATTGAGCAGCTAAAACTAGGCGGAAGGGTGCGTGTAGTTCTACCCACAACTTAAATTGAATCAGAAACCATCAATTTTATTCCAGACAGAAGCATCTTTTTTTTAGAAATGAACTGGCGTCTTGAGCCCATGGGAAATTAAATGAGTACTTTTGAGCTGTCCAAAAATCCAGCTTTGGAACATCCGAAAAACCCGAACCAGAATCGAGAATCATTTAGAATTCTGTTTGAAAACACAGAGAATTATCCTTTATATATATATATTTCCCAAACTTGTACATTCGAGTAGTGTTCGAGGGAGCTTAAGACGTCCCTTGGAGGACTGAAAAAAAGTTCATACTGTTTCATATTTTTGTGTGTGTGCCAGGATTACTGAAACAACTACAGCACAGGAGTTGCTTTTGAGTAGCCGATAAGATAATGAAATTTTGGATTTAAAAAAAATCAATTTTCGAGTCACGGATGAGCGAAGAGATGCGGGGAATTCGTTTGGTTGTTGTATCGTAGTTTTCAGAGCAGCAGGGCAGCTATAAGGGACGCCCCGCTGGACTGGAAAAACCTAAAGTTTTTTTTTCTTGGTCAGAGGAGCCAAGTGCTCAGGTATGCCTGATTAGAACGCAGGACAAGGTCACCAACAACAGACCTCACAACCCAAGTCCAAGGAGCAGCGGGATGTCAGAAAACTACCCTTCAGTCCTCAGGGGGTCCTTTCATAAAAGAATAGACATTTAGAAATGATCTGTGAGCATGGGAGTCGGGACGCAGAGGCACTTGTACGATTTATTCACATTAATAAAATAAAATCCTTGTCCGATATTTCGTTAACTCCGATAAACTAAAGACTTTAACGTATGAAGTTGAAACCGATAGCTTAATTCCAAGTAAGCTGAGGCACTGCCTACAAATTTTATATTTCAAAATGATTTTTAAAAAACAGTATAAATTCCTAGGAAAGCATTCCCCCTAATGCAACAGCCTTGTGTTTTAAGCCGCTGATGAGCTTTTATTTCGTTGTTGTTCGTTGTCTGCGAGGAAATTAGCCTGAAGCATTAAAAAAAAGTTAAATTCCTAGGAAAGCATTCCCCCTAATGCAACAGCCTTGTGTTTTAAGCCGCTGATGAGCTTTTATTTCGTTGTTGTTCGTTGTCTGTGAGGAAATTAGCCTGAAGCATTAAAAAAAAGTGTATTCATTTCTTGTCCATTAAGCTTTTTTAAGCTCTTCAGTGCATCTTCAAAAGCCCCTTTTTTAAATTACTTTTTTTTTATGTTTCAGTGTTTCAAGCTTAACACCATTAATCGGAATTAACATCAACTTCTTTTCCCTCTTCATAATCTTCCATTATCTATGCAATTTTATGAGCTTAGCAAATGAATTTTTTACTTTCAGAAGATATGAGCTGCATGGGCTAAAAGAATACAGTGTTTCAAAGGCATGTCTTAACGAGATCTGCTGCTGTTGTGATGGAATTTGTGTGCTATACCTGAAGTCATTTTTTTGGTGCTTTAAGGGCCTCGGAACCGACAGACGACTGACTACAGCCACGCCCTCCTGAGTCCTTGTTCAGATTTTATTACATGCGCGTATAAAGCTTGAAAATGGACCTGCTCAGAAAATACATTAAAAACGCCTTGAGGGAGGCAGACGGAGCTCAAGACTTAACAGAAAAATAACAGCCATGCAAAAAGCATTTAATTCGGAAAAAGGTTTCGGCTCCAGGTTTTTCTAATTTAGAATTCGCAAAGGTCCTCGTGAAACCCTTAAACTCATATAATCCGCGTAACTCACTGTTATTATGAAAACAATAGAATGTTCCGATTTTACGAAACTGCGTAGCAGAACGGGTCCCTTTTTCTGTTGGCCAGAAGGGTCGCTGTGTTTGGTCAGAGTCGAAAAGAACATACATTTGTATTTGAGAAATCCCCTATCTCGTCTGTTCGACGACGACGCTTCTAACTCGTCAAGGGACCCCATTCTATAATCTAGCCTGTTGTATATCCCAGTCTCGATCATTTGTTATGCTGCTGCTGCTTACATATACCCAAATATATATATATTTCCCCTGAATATCCCATTATATTCATGATCGTGCATTTCCAGGGTACCTACTCATTCTCTGCCTTGTTCCTTGCTCCAATGATTATATTAAAACAAACTATTGTGTACTCTAGTTTCTCGTGACAAGCGACAAT
>VNWX01001405.1:0-15300 GCA_009869905.1 Ceratophysella communis | reverse complement strand
CTCCTACCCTTGCACCCATCACTTGTCTCTTTCCCTCTATTTTTAGACTTTAGACAGCCCGTGCATCACATCAGACCTTTCACCCTTTCAGCCAAAACTGATACCACTCATGTGATGCATCCTCTCAAAAATAGACATTTCAATTAGGAGACTCCAAATTACAACTGAGAGAGCTTTGACATTGCTTTCCTTTCTATTAGGGGAAGGCGGTGAAGGAATCAATGAATCAATGACTCCAGCATGCAATGTAGAAGGGTCCAAAGTTGAAGTTATCACAGACAGAGTCGATTGATTTATTCTATTCTTTATACAATTAGTCAAATTCACGTTACGTATTTTCTTTTAATTCTTATATCACATGCTTCTGTGAATAATGTCGACTGTAGACCATGGAGTATTTGTATATTTATCATGCTGAGTAAAATGATTCGATAGAGTGACCTAACGGATCACCGGTGTAGGCTCAGCGAATCCTAGCTTATGAAAAATCATTTGATTGTACAACTGTTCCGTAAAGCTTCTACTAGCCGCGTCCAATCATGTGAAGAGGATGAGTAAGTCGGTGAAAGCAATGGAGGAGGGGTAAGGGATGAGCTCATCACCATTATCATCATCATCATTGAAGTATTGGACGCAGACTGCTGCGTGGCACGGGATACCCCACATGGGCCCTTCTCGAATAGAGCCCAAAAGTTTACTTTTCTCAGTGCTACCCCATCGTCAAGCAGAAGGGAAGAGTGCTTGGAAGAAGTCTTTGCCTGAATGCTTTAATGGTGGACTCACATGAAGAGATGACTGGAAGCTCTCACTCCTGCTGATGATGACGACTCAGGAGCTGACATTAAGTGAAAGTTAGAGAAAGTAAAATGTAAGAATATGTAATAATGAAGAACATAGAGAGAACGCACAAATAATTCATTAGCCAGATGAGTCTTCGTATGCAAATCAATGTAAGATTATTCAAAAATGCATGAGAGAGACGACGAAACCATGCCAGAGCCACTTTCTTCACGTACTTTCCTTAACTTGTAACGACAAGGCAAATTTTCAGCTCTGTGTTTCATCGTACGTCTTTAATTAGTTGAAAGGGTTTCGCTGCTAAAGAGCATCACTGCTTGCCAACGCATTCAAGCTCAAGACCACCACAAGGCACACATCATATAGGTACTTGCACAAAGGTTTTTGCTATGACCAGAATTTCTGAGTATTATGATGATTAGAAAGTAGGCCCAAGGGCAAGAGTGCAGAGGAGAATAGAATCCAATGCAATGCCCACGTTGCTATGAAGACGTCTTGTAGCTGAAATCGGAAATTAGAAAGTACTCCGTTGAACTTCTTTCTTTTATTCCCATAATCCCTTTTCATGAAGTTGAGGATGTGAGTGATCCTTAGGCGAATCCATGAGTTTGAACGTTTCTCTGTGCTCGATTAGACGTCGACAATTTTGTGACGTTTCTGTGCTGAAAATTTCAACAGACTTTCTTTCTATCTCTTGGTCTAATTTCATTAAATGCTGCAAGTGCATGCTTTAAATTATGTACAGGATAATCTGTCGAATTGTCAAGCGTATATAAATTGTTCAGCCTTGCAAATCGTTCTATACGAAACATCCGTGAATCATGCTTGAGGGTTCTCCGTTGTCAGGATCGGAGTAGGCTCGAACAAGTTTCTAATTAATTGCCGCATCTAGCCTATGACACCGCTGGGAAATGGTTTAATTTGAGGTAAGGGACCCCATCTTATAAGGACCAAGAGGGGAGGCTGAGGAGTTCATATTTGGTCCCGGGAAATGGGAAAAGTTTTCAGAAACGGAATCTTATTCATCTAGCCTATGACACCGTTGGGAAATGGTTTAATTTGAGGTAAGGGACCCCATCTTATAAGGACCAAGAGGGGAGGCTGAGGAGTTCATATTTGGTCCCGGGAAATGGGAAAAGTTTTGAGAAAGGGAATCTTATTTCTCCTGCTCTTTTTATGGACCCAAATTAACAGAGCTTGTTTACCTTCAATACACTTTTTCATTTTTTTGTATCCATATTCTCTCCAAAGTAATATTCAATTTTGTTACTAGGCTTTACAAGCTGTGAATTGACAATGTATTTCTTCTGACAATACCTTAGCTCAGCTACCGGGAGACTTTCTATTTCCTTGTTGAATGGAGTTGAACTTGAGCCGAGGAAGAGATGCGTATCATTTAAATTGAATTTCTGGATTTGCAATAAAAGTGCATATATAATCATAAAGAACTTGAAGAGGAAGGCTTTCTGCATGAATTACGTTTTCTTTCACAAAAGTCCATTCCTCCCCTCCTTCCTTGAGGTTATTATAATATTGGAGGAAGAAGATCCGAACGTGCTACCGGATTTCAGACGCGGAAGTTCTTGGCTGAAGCTGCAGAGGAATTCAAGGGCTAACGGAGCCCAAGTTGTGGCAAGGCAACTGATAATGATGACATTGCTCTATGTGCTCAGCAGAGCATTCCTAATAACCACAGAAAGGCGTTTCCCAATTTATTCTTTCCCCCTATAACGCGAACCATTCATGGATTTCCGTAGCTGCAATTCTATTAAATATAAATTGATGCATTTCAGCTGTACTCTGTATTTTTTGGAATATCCTGAGCTGACGTGCAAACTGGACATGAGCATTAGAATGCACGGTGAAAGTTGACTAGGGGTCTGAAGACCGAAGTAGAGAGAAAACAAAAAGCCATGGCTGAAGTAATAAAAAAAATCATTAGAAAATTGCGTGCGAGGAGTATATTTTCATGTCAAGAAGAGTGAGATCGTCGTGATTTATGTCGTGCAGTCGTAACGAACGATAATTTATCAACGAACCTCATAAATACTACCGTTGCCGTATGTAATCAAAAACCTTCCTTTTTTCTTTGTACCCGTTTAATGTTTTACAACGAGAGGAAAAGGCCACATATGACGCTCCCAGGGAAGTCCAGTCACTAAATATTAGTTTTAGTTTAGCATTGACGAAGACCGGCTTCAGTTCAATATTCCATGTATTATGCGTCAAATACAGGAATCAGTGTATTTTGTACCAAAACTAACCCCTCTATTTCACCCTAAAACCCTGCACTTAATACCAGTAAATCGAATATTGACAGAAATCTGACACTTTCTCCGCAAACTTATTTATACAATAACTTAATACATTACGGCCTACCTCAAACTCAATCCCATTACTTCATTACTATCAAGTTGCCTAATATTAGCTTTGCAACGTATTTTATCCTGCGAACTCAACACATGTTCCTAGAAATATGACACTATGTAGCATAGTGCTATCCTGGCGTTTTCCTAATTTTGAAACCACACAGTAAGAAACTCGATGCTAAGCTAAGTCAAAAGCAAGTAAATAAAAACACATTTTCAAATTTAGAAAGTTTACCTTGTGCTTGTCAAGCATTCAGAATTAAGCTCAATGGAGCGTGTTATTGAACATTGCTGTAGAAAGCACACGTGGATCATATATCATGGAAGCATTTTGCGTGCATTAAGACAGGGCGTAGGCCTGTTGGCTCAACCCTTGAGAACGCATGCAGGCGGGACGCGGAAGAGAAAGCCGACATGAACGGACAGTGAAAGTAAAAGTGTTCTGAAAGTCAAGTTCGGGTTCAGCTGGATGCAGAGTGCGGGCTGAGGAGCTCGTATATTTCTCTGTTTCACCCAAAAGCTCTGTTTGTCTACTCTTAGAGTACATTAAAGTGAGCTTTTAGCGGATTCGGGGTCGGGAGCTAGAAACAGTAGGCACTCTGGAGTGCAGGCTGTTGAGAGACGGATGGACTTTGTGCAGAAGTGAAGGAGCGGCTCGTTATGTTATATTACACAATGTTATGAGCCGTCAGGCGGGATGAAAATGGATGTTGGGGATTCGGAAATAGTCTCCAGCTCCCGTTGCCTCCTTTTCAGACCGGTGAAATATCTCCCAACCCCAGAAAAACATTATCCTCAACTCCAAAAAACTCGCCCTTTTTCTCCAGCAACAAATAAAAACGAAACCAGGCAATGGAGACCCAAGACTTTTGGGGATTCGGAAATAGTCTCCAGCTCCCGTTGCCTCCTTTTCAGACCGGTGAAATATCTCCCAACCCCAGAAAAACATTATACTCAACTCCAACAAACTCGCCCTTTTTCTCAGCAACAAATAAAAACGAAACCAGGCAATGGAGACCGAAGACTTTAAAAGACACAGATTTATTCCAACCTCCCCCAAACTGTCAACTCCTTCTATTACGCCGACACGAATTAAAGTGGCATGCATATTTCAATTCAACTCATTTTCCGCGAAATCCTTGGTAACGTTTTGCGCACCTCAAATTCTTTAATTCATGTTCACGGATCAACTAATCTAGCCTGCTTAATCCCAAGGCATAATTTAATTTCGACTGCGGTTCGTAGGCGCTAACATATACCGCTCATGCATTATGAAATTTGTATTGCAACCGCCGAAGCACGCCACACAGCGCCAGCATCGGTTACAAAATAAAATGCAATCCATTATGCCTTGTGTTCGAACGGAAATAGCACCAGTAGATCTTCCAGTTCTGATTTGCTGGGAAGACAGACGGGGAGTCAGTTTAAAGAAAGCAGATGAGTTGGTGAGTCCAAGCGAATCAAAGTCGCGTTAGTTCGATGGTGCGTGGTCAGGAAAATGATGATGGCTCATCGTGGAGAGCCAACATGTATTTGCGGAAGACAGACGGGGCGTCAGTTTAAAGAAAGCAGATGAGTTGGTGAGTCCAAGCGAATCAAAGTCGCGTTAGTTCGATGGTGCGTGGTCAGGAAAATGATGATGGCTCATCGTGGAGAGCCAACATGTATGCCTGTGGGATGTCCATGTGAAAGTACTTCAACTGCCAAAGTACTTCTGTTCTACTGCGGATTTCACTTCACTTCACGGTCAATAGATCATTCGACTTGTGGAGAATCGCTTGGAAAATACAAACTGGCATCAGATCATTCAGAAGCACCATGAGCTCGAGCTACAATGTCAGAAGTATCTGTGCTTTCGTATTCCTAACAAAGCCGGCTTGTTGGTGGAAGCAGACCCAGCTAGGCTTTGCGTAAATTAAGATGTTAACCGAGAAAGCTGCGGGCAGTAATTAAATTAAAGAATCACACGGATTTTCTTGTCTGTTGGCCGAAGCTGGTTTCTACCACTGTTCTCTTCCGCTGCCGTATTTTCTTCTAATGGCTATCAGCCGTCAGGATCTTAATCTGTTTCCAATTCAACACCCGAGCATAGCAGGAGGGGAGGGTCCCCCTTCCGTCCGACCTGCCTGTCAGCCTCGTCCGTGGACGACGTTGACGGGTGTCGATGTTAATAGTTGATAAGAACTCATATTCTTTTATTTATAAATACAAGCTCATTTGTTCCGAACCCCCTTCACAGTGTGCGGTGTGGGGAGGTGGTAAGGAGATGAAACCTCGATAATAGATTTAAAATTGCCAAGCAGGTCAGTAATAATAGGCCTAAATAGGCTCAAGCCATAAGTGAATAGTGAATGCTACCCAATTATGCCTTCGTTCTTTTTTTCTCAGATCAGTCAAAGTGTTGTTTTTTCCTTCCCATGTTGTTGTCATAAGCAGTAATTAGAGACACGGCAGAGGGGCATTCAGTACAATCAAACGGATATTCGTGTACAAGTCTGATTAAATGCTTAGATTGGGGTGAGCTTCAGTATCGGATTCAGAAATTCAACATTCATCCGTCTCGCATCGGGGTTTTTCAAATATCCTGTTGGGCATAATTTGTTTCCAGTTCCTGTTTAATTACCGCTTTTGTATTTTTGAGATGCGGTTTTGCTTCCGTACTGACGTGGTTAATTAGATTCATGCAGCCTAAAGCTTGTCTCATTTTAATCCGGTATTAGTATTCGTATTTTTAAAAAGATATTATGCTATCACGCGTTTACTTCAAGCTGTCAAGTCAATCATAATTTTCACGGTATTTTAATGTCTCGTGAACTTGTCAAATCTATTCTAATATATAATCCTTGCTTTGAAATATTCGAAACGATATAAATAAAATTCCATTGTACCTGAACTGGACGCCATTTACGAATTTTATTGTCGTTGTTTTGTTTTGCATGTAAAATACCTCAGACGAACTGAAATGATTAGTATGCGTAGTTGGCTCAATTCAAAGCGGTCCATAACAATATTGTACAAAAAACACACGCTGCTTTACTTTGACACATGACTTTAGAATTTCTGCCGCACTCTGAAAACGAAGCCCATAAGTCAGAAAAGCAGTAAATTATGTAACATTGGTCCAAAGTTTTCCATTTCGCATGCAAAAAAGCTGTTTTTCCAAAAACAGAAATAGAAAGACTTGTGCTCGACTTCAGAACTTCTAATCTACTCTTTTGGAGTTCCAGCAGGTTCATTCTTATGCATTATCGGACTAGAAACATCGGTGCGTTGAACGAAATTTTTGTATATTTATGTTAGCTCTGCATTGCACCCTTATTGGTCAGTACCTCGGCACTGACACGCCATTTCTCAATAGCTCTCCCTTTCACTATACTTGTTCTTACTTTAATTAATTCTAGCATTGAAAAATTACCCTTGTAACTTTTCATTTGGAACTCAGTCCATATTTATTTTGCTACCCCAACTAAGGAATGCGTAGGTAGGAGCTCTCCCCTTAGTTACATACCGGTCTTAGCCTAGCCAGTAAAGTTATTCTTTTAAATCATGCGCTACATTGGGTGGAATATTAAGCTATTTGGACTTGGCATTTTTGCATGCCGTGTCTCACTCCAAGCGTGCATGATTTCGTTTATTCATCAAGATTCTAATTATATTCGACTCCTTTTTATTCTAAATTTGGACTCTATTCGGGAGTTCGGCCTCTCTGTGGGGTCCTCGTTAGCGTTTTGTTGTGTGTAAACTAATAATTAAAATTCTCAGACGTTTTAATATCGACTGCTTCCTAAAAAACCTGATTAGTTCCAGTAATTGTTTATACAAGGCTGAGAACCTTTTTTATTCGTTACCATTTGCATAAAATTTCTGTTTAATTGTCGATCTACAGTCTGGTTTACAGCTTATCTGTAAAACATATTTCATGATACATACTGAGGGTGAAGGAAGACTGACACGCATACATCGATTTAAGTAATATTATTCATACGAATACTGGCAGCAGGAGGTAGCCTTACATCCCGGTACCGCAATTCCATACAAGGCGTGCTAACTGACGGACCGTCAAGAAATATTCCAATGCATAAGTAAAGTACGGCTACACGAAATAAAGCTCCAGAGCTTGACTCCTACGCTCACGGGGAGAAATATTGTGAGCCATAAAAAGTGTACACCGGAATTCGGAATGAGATATATTGCGTATGTAACGGGGTGAAGTTCAGGGGTTGTGAATGAACCGGTGGATTGAAATTCCAGCTCGCTTTTATTTCAATTTCAGGGCGAAATAGGGAAAGAGTTGAATTGGGATTGATAAACATTTTCATTTAGTTCCGTTCTACGTTCCAGAACCCATTGTCGCACAACTATTCTGTCGACGACGTTATTGGTACCGTCACGCATCAGTCTCGAATGAATGTAAGGCGTTTTGTCATCCCACCCCTCCCTGCCATCAACGGCACAATATGAATATCTCAAAATGCTAATAAAATGCAGCTCAATATTTTATGCTCAGCTCCAGCGTTGAGCCTTTTCTCCTTGCTCAATAAGTTCTGGAAGGATACTATAAGGATAATCGAATTTAAGCTGAAGAAAGTCGTGGACAATATCCGATTGTACAGCTTGGTTTGATTTTAAATAGCATCGGCTTGCAATACTATTCCTAAAATTGTATGTCTAGTACAAATTATGTGAAGCTCCAGTGCATTCACTTCACACATAATAGCAGTAATCTGAGCCAGTACAGTGTTTTATATTTGCTGGAATTACGGAGGAGAAACCGAGACAACAAAATAAATATAGGCAGGACGTAAGAGGTAGACGAGTTTCCCGGTCCGTATTTACGAAGCACTAAAGACTAAAGAGTATTCTAAATTCTAATCCGGGAATACCTTGAGGCAATACGTTTGCCTGTATGATATGTGGAAGATAGCATCCAAAATGCATTTTCCTGTTCCAAAGCTTAGTACAGCCTGTCAGCGTTTAGACACCCCGTACACGGTAGCGCCCTTGTACTTTCCCTGATGAAGCATATACATAGGTATGCATATGTGGGTCTGTCTGGCTTCAGACTTCAGACGGGAAGAAGAAGTCGAGTGAAAACATCGCTTTCCAATTTGGAATTCTGCCTCCGCATCTCTCTCTTTTCCCAGACTCAGATAGCTCCAAGTATCCACTCAATCCAATTTCTCACATATGATTGCAGATTTTACCATCGCCCACGGCCCTTTTCCCATTAGGACCCAGACTTTCTCTGCGCTCAGCCAGTTGGGAGTTGTTTCGGCTTTCTCTCCTTTATTTATTGTGATGTACTGTATCGAAAATATTGCGTTGTCCAGTTCGGTAGTGTTTTGCATTCTGAGCCGAATAGACGTCAATAACCTAAATTTTTGAACCCATATTTTGTTAGTCCCATACATGCGATGTTTATGCTGTATTCGGACTATATTTTTAATAATTTTTGAATTTGGGCGTTGAAGTTATTGGTTTACATTGTAATTTTTACAGAATTCGTGCATGCTCAAATTATACTTTCAATTTGTCAAAAGCAGCCTAAAGTTGAGATTCCTCACTTGACTTACTTGATTCTGCACGTAAATCGCCTTATCCTTTCTCAGACCTCCACTTACACTATCGGCCAAGGGTACTAAATTCGATCCACTAAAGCTTTGCTGAGAACTGAGGTGATGCACGCATGAGTTGCAGGATGCCGACCTTAATTCTGAGTTGAAATCCTGAAGAAAGTGATAGAGCGTTTGAAAGAGAAAGAGAATAGAGATGCTGAAGCAGAAGAGTGTGTGGGAGGACTGTAAAAGACGAGTGTCTGAGAAGACAACAAAAAGTCAAGAAGTGGAGACGAAATAATGAAGGGAGCGGATAAGTTGGAGAACAAAAGAAGGTTTCCTTGGTTCTATATGACTCTATCCAGGAGATAGAATGAGATCCAAGTAGTAGTTGTAGCCATGAGCCCTGTAGAGAGCGACAATCCAGGAGATAAGTGATGTAGCTTGCTGTGCGAGGAAATTGCTCTTGTGTCTTTCTCCTCCTTCCCGTTTCTTTGCGATTCAAGTGGCGAGGAAATTTGATTTTCCTTGTCTGCCTACAGGAGGCTTCCCACTCAAAATTGCTGAGAACACCAGGAAACGACGTTCAAATTTCAATCTAGTTCTATAATTTAATTTTTCTCTATTATTATTTACCTACGCGAAGATCAGCACAACTCTTCAGCTTCTCAAACTGATCCAATCAGCCCAAATGAGATGTTTTCCAATTTGTTATGCGCTCATAAGCTAGCGGATAAATTATTTAGCGAAAAGTCCGGGGCTAGCAATATTTAAATCTTTGAGATGCTGAGTGATGCAAAATATGATTTCGTTGTCAACATTTAAGTTGAAATTGGATTCATTAGTCAAGTTGAGTGACCCGAAATGAAAATGTGCGAAATGTCAAGCATCGTTTAGCTAAGGCATTACATATTTTCGTTTTATTGTCTAGTTATTGCAGTCGGACTCGTTACAGAAACAACAAAAAACTGAATTTTGTCGTACAATCTACTGAATTATTAGGCCTTTGCCAGACATTAAATATTGTAAAATTCAGAAGTCATAGGTCAGGATCGGCTCTGCATCCGTGAACGCATGAAAGAGAGTCCCAAGAAGTTTCTTGTCATGCCTTTTAACTGCCGCCTCCGTTAAGTCTCCCAGAAACTCAGCACGATTATCGTAATTCCTGAGCAGCAAATGTTTTCTGTTCTGAGTCTCCAATTGTGATGTGGAAAGTGATCTCGGGGTGACATCGTGAAAGGAGTATGTAAATAATCGGTAGTTCCATATCTGACGAGACGTTGATGGGCTTGAGTGACGGGGCCTCGAGGTAAACGGTAGATAGGGTTAACTTGTGTCTTTCGAGCAAGCCGCAGAGTCGTTTGAAGCTGAAGTAGAATTGCTCTCCAAAAGCTCCTGCTACGATTTTTACGTGAATTGTTTCCAAGGCAGGGAAATTGTATCGAAGAACATCGTCCAGGTTATTCTGCAAAATGCTGACTCGCAAATCTTGACCCAGTGTCGGGGGAATAAACTGGATCGTTAAATGCAGAATAGTGAGGTTCTGGAATACTGTGAGAATGTCGTCGGGCTCACGAAATAGGTTCTTTGCACCTGGTAGTAGAATAGAAACGTGCTGTAGATTATGCATAATGCAAATACGCTAGCTCGATTGCTGCTCGGCCTACCTGCTAGAAACGATGAGTGCAAATGCAATTCTCGAACACTTGGAAATCCAGAGAGCAGGTTTTGAGCATTCGTTCGACTCGTCCTGGAGATGAAATGGAGGCTGACCATACTTGGAAAGTACTGGTGAAGGTCTTTGGGTACCGTCTTGTGAAAGAGGTCTCCAATTCTCAGGGACTCTGGAGAAAGGAATCGATATCCTCCTGTACTGCAGAAGTCGGACACATTCTCATCGGTCAGTGTGATGCTGAACTTGTACAGACTGTCAACGTAAAAGCGAAATTTCGATGAGAGAAGCCGGCATTTCAGTCTGTCGTTCTGGTCCATTTTCATGAAAATTGCATTGTGCATCTTCAAGAGTATAAACATACGGATTACAGTACATTCTTTGTATTGACCAAATAAACAATGATTAATTGTACCTACTTCAAGGGGAAGCAAGTCGAAAAGATCCAAAGAGATTTCAACCGGCTTTGGCTTGGCTTTTCGCCATTTCCAGAACTTGAATCCTCGTTTCGGTCGGTCCGACCACTCATTCGGTTGCTTGCGTGAGCAGAAGGATCCCATATTAACCTATATACTCTAATATTCTACAAGATTACTGTGCATCAGCTCAGCTTAATGCTATGCAGTTACAGATTTGTGTTTACGAATTTTATGGAACTGTAAGTTGTGAGCAACTTTTCATGTTTTAAAATTTACGTTTTTGAAAATTATTTACGTGATGGCATCCATGACTACTACGTGTTGCCATGACGCTAACAAGGGCAAATAATTCAACGCAGATTACGGAGGTAGAGATGTGATCAAATTTTAAATGTCGAAAATCCGTTGACAACCCCTTTGTCCCTTTCTCCACAGGTAACACTAGAACTATCAATAGCTCCAAGACAAGAGAAAGCTAGCAACGTTTTATGAAACCAATATTAAATTACATACATTATCTTCCAATCCATTGTGTTTTGTACTGCGACTGAGCTAGGTCTAAATTGACAAGCTATCAACCAAATACAATAGCCTTTACAGTAGGTCCTCAACTTGTCTCCATTGTTTCTCGCCGGGATTCCAGCAGCGTTCCTAATGACCAACAACCCCTTCGATGCTCGACAGATGTAAACTTTCTCAGTGCGACTTTTATCTGAGCAAAAAGTGTACTTCTTATATCAATGCAGCTGACGTGCTTTGCTTTGAATAGACCTTCAGCTCAGTGAAAAGATTCCACTGCTTCCCATTCCGTAACATACTAAGCAATACTTGTAGCTTGCACAATATTTCACAAAAGACGACACTGAGCCTGTCCCATTCAGATAAAACTGGAGTATATTGTATTTGCCAAGAACCCTTTCACTCATTGTTCTGGAACTGCCTGCTTATGGCCCGAGCATTAAGAAGAAACAAATTGTGATGATTGTGGTTTGAGTATCCGAGTTTTCTGTTATTTCTCTGTTTGGATTCCGAATGGTTATCTTTTCTCTCGGCCCAATATTATTATTACGTAGAAGCAAAAGAATTCCATGAAATCCTTGTTCCAGTCTTGAGTTTGGACGATAACCCTTTCTCGTTCGTTAGCAACTGACTCAGAAGAAGTGTATGGGGCTTTCTTGGCTCATTCTTCTTCTGAGGACTTGTGAAGATGAGTGAAAGAAACACAGAATGGAACTCTCAGTTGATTTGATGTGATGGAGAAAGACGATAAAGTTTTTTTTCTTTCTCCACGTTTCCAGCCCATCCATTTGAGTTGGCTCTCTAAGTGGTCATCAGGACCAGTGCGGGCTCTTGTTTCGCAGATACGCTTTCACTGCNGTCTTTCGACCCACGCTCATATCACGGCTGGGAATTCCGTCCAAATTAAAGTCATCAAACTTTGGGTGACTGATCATAAGTGAATGGTGAGAAAATCAAAAGGAAGTTTCGCGAAATTGAGACAGATTCCTCTTTACCGAATTCCTGGAAGCCTATTGGCGTACCTTAATTGCTCTTACCTAACGTTTTATTGGAAATGGAAGCCTAAGGCTCAAATGGAGCTTTATGTAACCTGTAACCTTCGGTACCTATGATCGAATAACGTCATGACTCTGGTCGTGATTTACCAATTTTGAAAATAAATTTTATGTCAACAAATTTTTATGACGAGCTTGTGTGGTGATTTGCTAGCTGTTGACACAGTGCATCAAAAAAGAGAGCCCATATAACTAGACTTGCGCCTAGGATCATCAGGACGCAACTTTGGCGCACTGAAGAAAGTTTTGATTCTTTTCCCCTTTTCTTTAATGCTCGACAGCCTTATAGCTAGAATTAAAGAAAAGAGTTCATGAAGCGAACTTGATGTTCGCTGGAATTCAAAAGGGCAAAAGTACTAAAGAATAAGTTTATTTTTTTTCTGGTGACCCGTCAGCAAGGTCTGTTTGTGTGTTTGTGAGCCGTGTTCTGAGTGAAGAGTGTATGTAGTCTACATAATGATGATGAGGAAGATCAGCGTGGCAGGAGAGGAAGGGAAAGGATGATTAATTGCGGTGTAATAATGTCCGTTTGATAGGAGAGGACGGGGTCTCCCCTTATGCGGCAAATAAGATATAAACGAAATGGGAGAGAAAACAAACTGCAGTGCACTTGAGGATAATAGAAAGGAGACATGAGCGGACAAAAGCCGATTAAAATGTATGCTCATATCAAAAGGCAGGCCTTGGGCTCCATGAAATTCAAAAGGACTCGTTTTTAGTTTGATGACATTCAAGGGAAATGAAATCGAGTGGTCTGCTAGGGTCGTCGTTCCCTCAGGATTTCTATGTTATGGTATTTTTAAAATTAGGAATAATTTGGAAAAATTATTTCATACAAGATTGTAACGGCTATTTTATATACGGCAACGGTAATAACCTTGAATTTAACATGATAAATAAAAATTGGTTGTTAGAACAATTTTTTGGAGTTTTGATGCAACACTAAACGGAAAACCGAACAAACCTGCTAAAAATTTCGATACAGATATAGACTGTAACATAAAAGATTGAATAGAAATATGGATTTCCGTCATAACTGCGGGGTCGAGAAGCATTGCTCTGTGACGCAATGCGATCTCCATTAATATGAAGGGAGATGAAAGTATCATGATGATGAGGATCATACATCTTTCACGCTCCACTACTCTTGCACCCAAGCTCCCCATCCGTAAATGCACTAATCGGAACAGAATCATCATCAACTCTCAATGTCCGCCAGCTTTTGTTTCCTGATGAATATTTTAATCCGCTTGCTTTCCAGCTCGATCCTTGCTATGGAATCTACGTGCGTACAGACGCCGACTAGTACACATAGCTAGAATAAATATATGTGCGTTGGGGAGAGATCAAATCCGTCAGCTTGTCCAGCCTCTTCCAAACCGGAACCCGAAAATCCACCAAAATTTTATTTATGTATTCATGACATGGTCACACGCGCTGCTCTCCTTCGCTGCTTTTCCCTTCAAATAAAAAGCCACAAGGACCATTGATCTGTTTTGTATTATTGTTTATGGGTGCCGGTTGCTGGTTTGAGCGTGGATATGTCGCCTTGTTTTCCATTGTGGTTTGGGTGATGATTTTTCCTGGTTCCATGTCACTTCTCTCCCACAGTTACATATTTTTCATTGAAAACCACTCAACTTGAACCAAAAGTACCTACCCAACGGGACCGGACAAAATCTAAGGCGGGTAAAAAGGCAATGGACGGTCGTCGGCTTTGATGCAATGCGGGATAAGGCCTTAAAAAGGTTTACCCGTTGGGAAAAAGTCAAATCACAGCTGGGGAGCGCGTGAAGCATATATTTCAAATTTGGTAAAATGCAGCCCCATAGGTTTACAGAATGCATAAGAAGTATTCATCTTTTACGACATTTAACGGTGAACCTCAGAAACTCGCAATAACGAAGTCATAAATAGCCGTGTTTGAATGACTTAATTAAAATAAAGTGATTTCTTTCATCGGAATGCATCAGCACATCTGCTTGGAGTTAGTAATGCCTTAAGAATGCGGTTTATATTGGACTACTTAGAAACGCTATCTTTATGATGCTCACTGAGGTGTTTTTGATTTGATTTATGAGAGTCATTTGTTATCGGAAGCTACAAATTTAATCAAAGACTCTCGAGCTAATAGAATATTGGTTTGGAATTAAGTTATACGTTGAAGAGGGATTCGAGGAATAGGCTAGGACACGGGACTCGGAAAGCGTTTTTCAGTTCCAGAGTAGCAAGCATTTGAGAGCGGAACTAAAGTGATGATGTCAATGGGAGCAGAAATTATTACAGGTCGGCTTGTCACCATAAAAAGGAAAAGGAGCAAAAAAGATTTATGGTTTTAATATATTCCCATAAGTTTCACGCATCACACCCTGTTTGGTTCCTGAAATTCAAACTTTTTATTTCTTTGCTCACTTCTCGGCCTCTTTGCCTGAGATTCCAAAATTCCAAATCCAGTTGTGACGATGAATAAAAACAGGGATTTCTGTATGTTATTTCGCACGGAGATAAAGGGATCTCAAGGCATTGTGAGCAGATCGCTAGAAAGTAAAGTCCAAGCTCTAGCAAGTGTTGGAGAAAGTCCTAATCCGCCTAAAGCCTACATTCTTTACAAAAGTCAGCCCGGCATTTCCTCAGCTAAAGCCCCATGGTCAATGCCACGGTCATCGTAAGCTCCGGAACGAATTCGCTATATGCAATCCAGCACCGTCTGCTCCAGACTTGACGGCAGTTGGGAATATTAGAAAAGGTTAACACGTGTTGTCAGGAGCTCAGCCAAGATTTTGTCGTAGTACATTATTCCATCGACTTCTTATGGACAATCAGGAAGCCCAAAGTTGCTAATTCGCCAGAGAGTGTAATGGAGCCACAAGTGCTCGTGCGGATTTGGGAGTTTTCACAGAAGGTGCTTGAGAT
>VNWX01001404.1:0-15302 GCA_009869905.1 Ceratophysella communis | reverse complement strand
AAAATTAAGTACTACCCAGCCCAGGCACTCTTCAGTAATTACCTTTTACCTTTGGTAGCATCTAGACCCTGGATAATTCATTTAAACTCTCGCAAGTATGCCCATGAGCATTTCCATACGGAAAAGAAAACGAGCAGTCGTCTGGGTCCGTTCAGTTCAGACAAACCAGAATTAGAACATATAGATACTTCAGTTTCCATTCAACCAGAGCTTTAGATAATGGCACAAAAAGCTATAGGTAATGCAGGACGTACACACCAGATCAAGTCCTTGAGTATTCCTTTGTTATAATTACTCTCGCTCCACGTGAGCCTCCAAGTTTGTGTAAGTCTACCGAGGCGTTTGTTCATCTCCTCTTACCACTATTATTAAAACGAATCTGGAGATTTCCTCCTTTTAATTATTTTTCTCTCTCTCTCTCTAATGTACTTATAGTCACTCCAAAAAGCCCGGCACACAACACTACCTAACTCTCTTCACTATTAATATAATAATACATTGTATTCTCCATTATAAGCTAAAAGTAAGTATAAGTTCGGAATAAAAGACAGATTTTGGGACCTCCGTCGTCATGTTTGTTTCAAGACTTTATTTGCATGTCTCCTTTTAATTACTTTTCTCTCTCTCTCTCTAATGTACTTATAGTCACTCCAAATGCCCCGACACAACACTACCTAACTCTCTTCTCTATTAATATAATAATACATTGTATTCTCCATTATAAGCTAAAAGTAAGTATAAGTTCGGAATAAAAGACAGATTTTGGGACCTCCGTCGTCGTGTTTGTTTCAAGACTTTATTTGCATAGTATAAAGCTGCGTGTTTACACAGTGTATGCTCACAACAGAGATACATAAGTTTGTGCATGCTATTTTTAGAGAAAATAACTCATTAATTTCTAGCTAAGAGCTATAGAACTATTCACGGTTCCTTTCCCTTTTGTCATTTCGACACAAGTTTTCCCAATCGTGGTTCTCCACGTTGACATTGTTCTGCTTATTCCGGAACAGAAAAATCAATATGCTTGTTTTTGGGAACTGCAAACATGGCAGAGGAGTAGAGGTAAATAGTAATTTATTTCATCTCGACCAGAGAGAAATGATTTATGAGTCGTAGCCATGCATTTCCTTGCCATCGGAAGTAGGGTACTTTATAATTCCTTGCCTTCTGGCTGTAATGTAATGGCTAGACTAGCCAACACACTCATTTACATTTGGTTTTGTGTCATTTGCTTGCGCTTGTTTTATGCATACATTTGCGTCAATCTGACGTGGCCTGTTCGAGTGTCGTTCATGAAAGAATTCATCGTAACAGCATGGCATTAGTGCAATGATTTATTCCTATTCGAAGCAATAGAACGCCTTTACGTTCGCCTGCACGAGTTTCATGGACATTTATAACCGGATTTTATGCTCAAATATGTCATCAAATTATTTTTCTTTAAATCGGTACGGTAGCGGTACTATGTATGTAAAACGAAAGCCTATAAAAGAAATATGAAGCGTGTAGGACAGTAGCGTCTTGGTCTGGCAAAAGCGATTACCGTGTCATCTAGCTGGACAGATATTGCATTTGAAATTACAAATTCGTAGTCAGGCGTTGCTGTTATGGTCGCCTTCGTGGTTTTAACGAATGGGTACAGTTTAAGGCCGGGGTCGCAAAAAAATATTTTGAAGCGGTGAAATTTTTAGCGAAGATTTTCTGACAATAAGGCTATTTGTTTTGATTTGTACGATATTTGAATCACAAGCGTTACGTCAAATCCGCTAAGCTTAAGTGTGCATGTGGTCGTATTTTGACAATTTTACCAGACTTACGTTAGTAGCGTTAGCAGCTTTAGCCGCAAAGCTAACCGTCCGCGACGAAACGACTCGATACACCATGCACCGACCCACTCCATTTGCTCCATCGAACTAAAAAAAGTAAAGTTTATGTATTCAAATTAGTTTCGTCGTAATATTGTCCCAGAAACCCAATTTAATCTTAGACCTAATGGTTTTTTAAGCTTTCCACTTAGGAATAGGAGCCCCTTAAAAATAACCCCTAGCCTTGAAGCCTAGTGCACATGCCTCACAAAGCACAAGGACCATGCTCATGATTTTTCGAGGAGGCAAAGTTTATGACTTTTTTATACGACGGAAAGGCCTGTTTTTATTACAGTGGAGAAAGGCACGAGTGCATTATAAGAATCCTATGACTTAGCCTGAGTTGAATTTGGGTATGGGTTAGACTCAGTCTGTCATCTAGGGATCCCAGCATCGATTTGATGGTGTCTCCTTCGTCTTCGTCTATCTCTGATTTTAGGAGAAAGTGAATGCGACTTAAGAACAGGGTTAAAACCGTCCTGTGGTCTCTTTGTTCGTGGAGCATGGAACCGCTTGCCTAGTCCCTCTAATGCTCTTATTAAAACGGTTTCGAGTCTCTTGGCTTCCGTAATTTATCATGAGGATCTTGACATTTATTTACTGATTCACACGGATTGTGTGTCGCCTTCCTCCAGCATAGCCCTAATGAGATGAGACTTGGGTATTTGCCCCGACACACAACTCGAATGGAACGGAAGTGGCCTAAAGAGCTGAAAGCTACTTTCTCCATATGGCATCGTGACACTATAATATGTAATCGCCCCTTCGCTTCGTGCTTACTGTACTTGCAGTATATACACATAGGAAAGTCGATATTTGAAAACCGCATAGCCAGTGTTGCGAGAAAAGCGCCATTACCCGAGTTCACAGATAATTACAGTCTAGATGTACAGGCACATAGGCTGTAATATGTAGAGTATTGTACTGCTAATGGGGTAGGGTAAAAGGCAAAGTTCTACTTTCCCTGAGTGCGCAAATATGCATATTGCATATATGCCACAGGTTTAGCATTGTGTAACAGTCTGCTTTTACTGCCACTGCTGGGCCTGAATTACGATATCCTGTAAAAGTAAATTTGCTTTTTGCTAGAAATTTTACGCAGGGTCAAAATTTTTTCGACCTTTCGTATTCAACAAATTCCTAGTCTTACGCATTGAAACTTGATACAGCAAATAAATCTGACAAAAAATTTACTGCGTGTGTGTTTTGATTTAAGGAGTGGCACGGCTACCAGACACCCACCCCTTTGAAATTCGTTGCCAGTGGCAAACCGGTCGGCGATGACACTTGATTCATTAGCCTTATATTGTGCTTTTTTTTGTAAAATTCTTCAAGCCAACTGAACACAAAAACCTTATTTGCTTTATGTCATTTGTCATGCCTCCTTTATCACAGCTCACAGCAGCAGCGTGCCGAGCGCTGAGCACGCAACAAGGCGAATCAGCCGTATAATACGTCAGCGTCAGCGTCGACCGGTGCAGTACAGATATGTAGAGCTTGAGCCGAGAAATTCGTCGCGGGTACTAAAATGTAGGATTTTAATTAAATTATGCGTGTTCCCAGTTCTCATCTCGCTGGCTTTCTCTCGCGGAACGCTCGAGAATTGAGTTTGAGACTGTGGAACACTGGATTTAGCATGGTCTGCTCTACGTAGGCTTTCTTTTCTGTACCAACGTCAATACTAGGCCAAATTATCTTGGGCTTACGTCATAGCGAGCTAGGTCAATTGCAAATGAGTTTACGGTCTAGGTACAGGTTTGGTAGCTAGGTACGGCAAAATATTTGAATCGACCAATTAGGCTTTAACTTAGAGCCGATGATTTTGAATTGACTAAATAAATGACTAAATTAGAATCGCACAAGGTGTGGCCTAGATTTTAAGGGGCCATTTTGAAGAAAAATTTGCTGCATTCATTTTTAAATCGTCCAATTTAATGCATCTATGAAAATATGGCTGGATCGTTGACTCTGCAGGCCTTGACAGCGGGAGGCCTTAAAACCCGATGCCCAATTGACCAAGAAATAAGGGTTCTTTATTTAAAGACACAGAAGAAAGTTGCCTATTCTTTCACTTAAGCCTTCGTCAAAGAGCCGACGAGAGCGAGAGGAAAATTATTCTTGTTCGCTCATTCCCTCGAGCCGCTTTCTTCTTCACCCATTTTCCAGCTCATGTTGATTCATGAGGGAATGATTAATTAATATTCCTCGCTCTTGATTACGTGCACTAAATTGTTAATTTTCCCTCCTGATTAGCACACTGGTCCAAGGCGGCTCAGAGATCTCGGCTTTGTCTTGTCTCAGTGAGGATCTTCTCGAAAAATAGAATAGGATCAACACGTCTCCTGACACATTGGAGTCCTTTGTATTCCGATCCGGAGTTTTAATCCGATGTTTCACGTTAAAATGCTTCTGCCAAATTAGCTTTTCGCGTTGCTTTCGTGTAAAAAGCTTGTCTTGGCCTTAAGAGCTTGCTAAAATGAAATTTCGAATTTTCAAAAACGCCATTCAAAATCAACGCAGAATTTTTTGAAATTTTTAGGGATTTACTTATCTACTGTGCGAGACGCTTTGACCCGGTCCCCGATAAATTCAGACGCTAACGCTATGCATGAATTCTTTCTAGCCTAATTTACATGTAATTTTCTGCTCCATATATTTCGTACTGTTAGGGGACCGGGTATACTAAAATCGTATTCTTTTGTTTCAAGTAAAAGAGCCAATAAATGCATAAACTCGTTTCAATTGAGCTCAGTAAGCAAGAATTCTTTGGTAGAGGCGGAGGTCGGATCCCACAAGAGCATCGGCCATTGTACTATACCTACAGTTCTTGAGTGTGAGGTCTAATACCACTTGTTTTCGTACGTTTAACTCTTTTCGAAACGGAAACAATATCCGTTGTTCTTATTCTTCGAGCCGTGGTTCTTTGTTCCTCAGCACACTGCCGCTGCTTGGGCAACTTTTAAAGTCGTTTTTACAAAGCCTTTAGCTTTGGAACGTGTATTTTTGTACCAGTTTCTGATGTGACGAAAGCACAAGCACTATTGAAGCTTTTTATGCAAGAGTGGCTCCGCTGGGCTGACTTTTGAAGAAGCAATGTGTGTGTTTGAATGCAAAGTGCTCTAATATGAAAGGAAGAACTTTCAAAGTAAAAGTTCTTTTGGGGAAAGTGAAATCTGAAAGCCTCAGGTGTGAAAAGTTTATTATTGAAAAAACGAGGGGTTGAGGAGAACGGAGTGAAATTTAAGTGGAGGATATGGGAAGGAAGTGGGCGTATAAAGGCTTTCTTCCTAGAAAGAAATACATGCCCAGATTAGGCTCTGCCAAGTTTTTGCTAGCCAAAATGCGAAACAAAGAGCCTGGGTTTTAAATAGCTGGTATTCGTAGACGAAAGTCTGCACCTGCAAATATGAATTTAATATTTTTGAACGCTATTTTAGAAAAGTTGTGATATACGTGCATAGCTTCCATTGAACATGGCGCAGCAGGCTAACACCAAGGACTGCCAGCCAGATATTACGATTGTCGGATGCAAGTCAGACCTGATTTTTATTAAGCAAATATCTGGATAAGCATCAGATGCGCTTCGCCGTCATAAAAACTTGTATGATAGAGTCAAGTTTTGAGATCTAACAATCCATTATTGCAAGATGAGCTATTTAGAACTTTCTTGGTTCTTAAAATTTATAGCTTGAGAAGTTTTACACTTGCCAGTTCAAAACTTTTGTATTGATTAAAGCAGAGCAAGAGAAAGCTATAATTTCGCCATGCAAAATTTTACAATCTGGCGTGTATTGGTTCAATGTCATGGAGCCTATAATATTGAGGACCAGATGAGGCCAGGGTCAGGGCCTGGAGAAAGGTCATTCTTCGCCTGCAATGTCTGAGAATCTAGAAGCACAGCCGCTAGAAAGTTTGATCATTGTTAAAATGAGATTCGGCATGAATTTCAATGTCGAAACCAACTTTAGGCCTACATCAATGTAGAAAATAATCCGGTCTTCACGTAACATTTGATTCCTTCAATTCCATTTAGACAAGCTTAGACCTGGGGTCGCGTTACAAACCGTGTTATTAGCTGGCAGGACTTTGGAATCGGTACTTAAGTTTTAGCAAAAGTTTAACAAGGCTCATGGGTGGGTTTTCTGCAATTTATTTCTCCGTAGTTCCCTGTTAACTTAAGTACCTACCAGAACTTAAGTTTAGGGATTGAGTCAAGAAAAGTTTTTCCGGTTTGTTTTCAAGCTTCGCTGCCGGGATTCAAGAAGCAATTGACGTAAAGGAAAAAGGAAAGTTTTTCGTACACTTGTGGGATTATGTCGGAGTACATGACATGCGCATATAAGGCTTCAAAAGTTTTTGCATCGGGTATAGTTCTGGTACCGTTTACTTTAAAAGATTAAAAGGCTCCAGTATTGCATGTGTAGTCGCACGAAAGTTTGAACTCAATATTTTAAACAAATACTGAGCTTACAGTCTCTTTGAATTTCGTATGCTAGTGCAGCCTTGCATGGCTCGAAACTTTTGAATAATTTCAGACAAAGCATTTAGCCACCTATGGTTTGGGATTTCATCAACAAGCCTAAGCCTTGACTGTGGTTTTTGGAGTTAAAATTTGGAAAGTAGGACAATGCAAATTAAAAATATACCTATGCATTCTTTATATATTTCCTTTTGTTCTCTGTGGTCGTTGCTGATATGGCACAGGATGTGTTTTGGATATATATTATTTATATTAGAACGGCGGATTCGAGTCTGCTGCTTGAATAAATGATAGAGAAAGTTATTTTTCCAAACTCCGGCGCCTTTCTTTATGCGGCTTATCTCTTTTGTCCAAACTGCGAAGACCCCAGTGCTCTTGTCAATTGATGTCCGGGAATGTGTCTCCGCGGGATACAAGGGTTGAAGTTCATAGAATTATTCTGAGATGCGATGCCGCTTCGGTTTTTCTGGGGTCAAATGGCATTGACTTTTTCAGCTTGGTTTCCGATATGTACAGCTTGTCCATCATATTAACCAGCATTTTTTCATGATACTGATATGCAATTTTTCAAATTGACCTGTGGCGGCCGTCGGTATACTCTGACGCAAATCCAAACGGTCTAAGGCCAAACGTCCGTAAACGCAACGAAGCAAAGCTCAGCTGGCAAGATATAGGGGCTCCTTTGCCGCACACTAGCTCTTCTCCATTGTTTTACAGAAGATAGAAGAGCCCGGACCAGAACTATGAAGGGTTCTTCTGGTTCATAACTCAGCACTGAATGGCCTCCTAGCACACAACTACAACAATAGACACTCATTAGATTATATCTTGTGTCGGAGTCAGGCTTCCGCTGCATCATCACAGTACAATACAAAGAACAAAAGCAGAGAGAGGACTTTTCTTTTCAAATCTGGAAAATATTCATACGGCTCAACTGACGGAGAGTCATATTTAATTTCTGGCGACCAGCTAAACCCTCTCGGGCATTCATTCCCTGAATTGGAATTGACGCACGATGTATTTTAGTGTATGGAATTATGCCATTTGCTGAAAGCAGGGCTTAGGTAGAACAGAATTACTCTGACGAGATCAATCGTCCAGGACGAGTGTTTAAGTCCCTTCACTTTCAAACGATTAGGCTTTTAGTTGAGAGCGAAATGGTGCTTTCTATTACTTTCACCACGAGAGTCATAATACTTCAGGTTCTGGGGAGTCATACTCTCTCGAGTAGTCTAATATGCAAGTCTCAGTAAAGAAGGATTAAGTTTCAGTTTATGGACCTATTTTATTCCTTAGCACGTCCATGCATTTATGCTCTCTGAAACAGTGCTGGTACTAGTGAAAGTGAAACAGCTTGTTCTGAGCTTAACACAACCCGCCAGCGACACTCGTCGAGTTTCAGGAAGCCGCTTTCGTCTTTGTTATAAACACGTCAGCAGAGCTCAGGCTAATGATATTATCACACTTGTTTATTGTTTTACATCACTACTACAAGACTACAAGGGGTCGTACTTAAGATTAGTGCTTAACTGAAATACTGTTATCGCCATTTTACCTCACATTTGGATTTTCAAGCGCCAACTTTTGATTCAATATTCAATGTAAAGCTTCGTTTTTGTTTCATTGTAGAGTAATACGAATATGTCTGCAGGCAAATTAGAAAGATTTTGTAGCATGTGGATGAAAAATTCATGAAAATTAGCGATTCACAAGATGCTTCATTTAATTTTACGTAACATGATTTTCAAACCCCGTTTTTGATGCCATATTATTTTAGTCGCACGTGCTATAAACTTAATTTAAAACCGAATCTTATAACCCGGAGTTTTGCTATGCACAGATTGACAGCTTTTTAATTAATTTTTTAAAAATATTCTGTGAACATCTGAAGAAACGGTATTAAGCCAATTATATTTAGATTTGAAAAACAATATTTCGTACTCTTTGTTCTCCACTAAACTTTCGCAATCTTAAACTTTTAAACGCGTGTCATAAAAACAAAGCCCTCGTCAAACTCGGCGAGTTAATTGATTTCTAAAATTTTATTTGGGGAACCGTACCGCAGTTTCTGGTTGAATTGGAAATTGAGATGGACGGTTTCCGCGTGAAACGTCCATGCAAATGACAGGATGACAATTGACGACTCTCATTTGAACCCTGCCCACTCCTTACTAAAAACTGAAGTGGTAAACGAGCCACGAGCCTGACAGCCGAGCCTAGCAGCGTCTTCGGTTTCCTTTTGTCTCGCCTGACACGGACATTCACAAGCAATTTCTCTGGTTCTTCTCGAGTGCTTCTTCGTTGTACACGCCATTCCAAAAGGGTGTGAAAGGTTTTATATGTAAAACTACATATTTATTTAGAGTGTTTCGACGCACAGAGTAAGTACACAACTGAAAAACACTTGGTGTCAAGAAAAGGCTGGCAGTGAAACACAGGAGACCTGGCGTACCTGGTACGTGCACATTATGCCTCATCTCCCTATGCAAATGTGACGACGAGCTGGAGCGTGTATAGAAGAATGAATTCAATTTCCCATTCTGCTTCACAAAGGCACACACGTACAGGAAAGGTCTTAGCATTTCCCTAGTTCCGGTTCAAGGAGCTCAAA
This sequence comes from Ceratophysella communis, assembly GCA_009869905.1. Lineage (NCBI taxonomy): Eukaryota > Metazoa > Arthropoda > Collembola > Poduromorpha > Hypogastruridae > Ceratophysella > Ceratophysella communis. The sequence continues at coordinate 6,346 of VNWX01001404.1, read as the reverse complement.
TCACATTTTCTCTCAGCTCGGCTCAGGTCATATGAAAGCATAAAATATTTCCGTAGAAAGTTCGCTGGCACGCTTGTTTCATTTGCGTAACGAGATAGGGGCATTTTGTAGATAGCTTTTTTGTTTGTACCAGCAGGAATGTCGAATGTGCTACCCACATGTTAGAATTCTAAAGAATCGCCACAGATCGGCTTCGCTGTCTTTGTGTCGGCTTGTGGCTCGATTTTCTAAAGAATGCTGAATACTTCTGGGTATAGGGTCGACAAGGTTCACAACTTTCAAAGTTTAAATTGAAATGCTGCTGGTAAAAAGGCCTGTTATGGTGGTGGTAAAAGCTGAAGCTGAGCATTAGGTATGCAGGTTGGGATTGGGAAAGAGTTGTGCAACACACTCCACTTACCATTTGCGTTAAGGTTGGGGATGTGACGGAGACACACATCTTGGTTCCCGCGTGTCATCAGGGTTGAGCCGCCTCGCCAAGACTTTCTCCCGGTGTTTTGTGTTTGATGACTTTCTCTTCTGTGCCAGAGCCTTATCTATCCGTCATTGTCTTTCCTTTTATGTCCTGTACTTATCTTTACTACTCAACTCAATTTTCTATTCACTCCTTCTTCTCCTTTCATGTCTCCAAGATGTCCTACGGACGACTCGAGACTCAAAGTACCCGCTTCTCAGGAACATCTGCTGGCTCTACTGTAAAATTAATGCATGTATTCTGGGTGAGGGTGTCTGAGTCTGGCAGACCATGCGAGGTTTTGAAACTACCACGGGTTAGGCCAGTATATTGTGTATTTACTACAAGACAGTTCTACAGCTAGCTTGTGGAGCATTTTACCCTGTATGTTAAGTGCTTTAATTGTCGTGAAAAGGGTTTACGACTGCACCTTTGCACTGTGGCTATAATTAACACATTTTTAGAGAGCAAAACGCAACATTAGTAAGTACCAAAGTGAAAGTAACATTTTTGCCAGACTTTCTTTGCGTTATATTCAAGTATTCGTACTAAATTTGAGGCTTATACGACTTTTTTATTTCGTGTAGGTTCAGCTAGGCCGCTCTGATATTCTATGCTTTTTATTTAATTGAATTTTTGGACCGGAAGCATAAGCTTGAAGCTTATTTCAGAAATCCTACAGAAGAGCTTTGAATATAAATATGTTCATGTAAGCCTATACGCATTTATAATGGAGAAGATCCTGAACAATGACGAGATTTGATTTCAGTCCTTTTCCATTCTTCCCCAGGCAGGATCATCTATTTTATCTGGAAACACAAAGTATTTCGTTCCATTCGTCCTACCCTACAATGACAACTCTCCATTTCATAGCCAAGAGAAAGGGCTCATGAGATTTGAGAAGCAGGCTACTTTCGCTGCTGGGCACAGGGAACGCTGGAGCACGAAGAACGCCTATTATAGAATACCTAGAAAATAGAAGTCCACTTTCTCTTGTAGGTACCTGTGTAAAATCCATTTGGAATTTGTAAGGTACACAGTTGTAGAAGTAAAAGACTAAGACTTGCTGCTGGCTGGGTTTTGTGTATAAAGTAAAATAGAAACGGATGGCGAGGATTTGTAATTACGTCCCTTAAGACCTAACCTGTCTCCAAAATACATAATGTAGGCTCAAACTTGGGTTGACACATATTACATTTCAGACAGGCGGAAGGAGCGTGGCGTGGGAGGGAGGGGATTCAAGTATTCACAAGTTTTGTGCGGATTTGAATTCAGCCGCGAAAGGGCGTTGCATTTTTAGCGGTAAAATGGCGGCAATTTTCGAAGAAGATTTTACATTCTACGATGTCCAGTCGGCAAACCACCATATTGGCAGGCCTTTTTTTTCGTTTTTTTTTGCATATATAATCCGAAATATCGAGTAATGCTATATGCTATTAAAAAAATTTATTTCGGCGCATTTCAAGATAGGCAAGACCTCAGGGAAAACCAGTTCCTGAAATACGCTTTTTCCGATGCACCGGCATTTACCTTTTGAACGAAGCAAGCATTCAGTCAAGAGCCCATTGTTTGGCATTTAATCTAATGCCTATTGCCACACCCATTGTTTAAAAGAGCCGTGGAAAGAGTCACACTCGGTAGACCCAGTAATGTGTCTAAACTTGCTCGTTACCATGAAGCAAAGCAAAGATACGGCCAAGTTCCATGGAATATCCAAAGGTTATAAATACCACTGTGGGATCGAAAAGCTCTTCGGAAAGCAACCCTTAAAATCTTCTCATGTCCATCGTACACTAGTGTTGATATGGCCCTGCAGTCTGAAGCCTTTTCTCTCCTCTTCTGGAGAAATTCCCATGGTAGACTCTCCAGTTTGAGGCTAAACGACTTTCACCATGCTCTTCCTATTCAGCAAGAGAAAAGCAGGCCGTAATAATTCCTCGTCTAAATTTTCTTCCTTCTTTCTTTACAGGGCTACTGGTGGAGGCTGAAGTTGTAGGAACCTGAGCTCATTGCAATATTTATTACACAGACGCTACTATATAGACTATACATGATTTTCGTCTACTCCAGTCCCAAGACTCAAATTGAACTTTACGGCTGTGTGGAGAGACTTCAGCGGAAACCCCAAAAAACCTCTTGGAAAAACTTTTAAATCTTTTAAGTAATCTACTGTGTTCTCCTTTTGCGAGAGAATAAATCTACATAAACGACAAATAGACATAAAACAAAAGACCTAAACACCTATAGCAAAGCAAGATTCCGGGGAGTTGTAATGAAGATAATTTTCACCGTATAGCCGTAATATGCTCATAACCATTGCACTATAAAATACTTTTAAGCTCCCGATTTCGATTTTTAAGTACCCACTTGGGCTTATTATTCCCCAACAGGAACGCAGTCGGGTATTACCGAAGAACTATAAGAGTACTAGAGGATTAAAAGGCCCTTACTTCTGAGACGTCGTCGACTAACCTGTAAATTATTCAGCAGCTACCTAAAAGTTGTCTGAAGAATCCTTTATCTAGTCCAACAAAAATAGACCGAAACTCCGCTGAACATGGGCAAAGGCGGAAGTAAGCTCAAACCGGAAGTTTTGAATGATCTTCGTGAAAATACAGAATTCTCGGGTAAGGAGTTTTTTACGTTCCAAATGAATTCTAAGGCGGTAACAATAATTCAAAATCGAAACGGTTAGCATTAGCATTGATGTCCTGAAACGATTGCTGTATCGAGAGCACGATTTGTCACACAATCTTAAACCAGAAAACAAGTTTCTACGAATTCAATAAATCCAAATGCAACACTCCGAAGAGACAGTATTTAGATTCAACAAGTTAGCATGTGTCTAGTCTATAACGGAAATGAGTAGGGGTTTGGCGTCCTCAGCTTGAAGGGTCGAGGTTTTCGATTAGGCTACACACACAGGGAGAGACGAAAGACTTACCCAGAACGTGCTGAAATTGGGTTGGGGTTTACCCGTAAATTGAAAACTTGCAATTTCAGTCTACCCTTATTTAATTCGACAGACTCAGGAGTCTGGGCTGAAGTTTTTGTTGACTTTTCATATGGGTGAGTAAGATTAGAAAGAGAAAATCTGTGAGGAGAATGCTCAAAGAAACTGTGGCCTTAACTACTATTCTCCTTAGAACGTATTTTTCTACCATTTTTCTCACGGTTCTCTGACTCAGGATGAAACGACGAAAGCAGAGCTGCGGGGTTAAAGGAACAAAGCTAGACGTTTTCCGTCTGCCCACGGATGTTGTTTGCGTGGAAGAAAGGATTAATTCATACGCCATGTGCACCAGATGCTACTGCAATACACAATTATACACGGTAGCAGGCAGTGGTCGGGAAGATTCGACCCGTACAAAATCTGGCGAATCTTGAATTTCATTCCAGAAATACAAATGCCAAATCAGGATAATGTTGCCGTTATTCAGGAAGGGTGTCCGAGAGATTTTACGAAGTCCTTTTTTAAAGCTCTAGAACTTTTAAGCAGGAACCTTAATTTTCGGAAAACCATTAAAGGTCATCGACTTCTCAACTTCGCAAACGTAAAACAAAAGTCATTAACGTTTACCCTTGAGAATGGCAGTAAAACACTCTGGAAATTGTTCATTTCACCCACACAAATTTGTTCTAACCACTAAGGAATTTTAATCGCAGGTAGTTAATACCTACGATAACAAATAGCTAAAGGTCATTGACTGCCGCAGTGCAAACTATTTCAGTTATAAAACGAAAACAATTGACCGGACCATTTCAAGCTCGCCATAGGTTTTTCTTATATGCCAATGTTATTTCATCTCGTAGATTTTATTTAGCGATACCTCTAAAAAAATTGTCTCAACGGCTGCAAAGAACTGTGATTCCTTAGGTCATATATTCTCTGAAATTCAAAGGTCATTCACCGCTCGCGTCTCTACATAATTGCGTTTTAAAACCTCATGAGACGAAGGGAATTTTGAAAAACTCGACCTATCAACTATGACCGAAAGCTTTTGACCGAACGGTCTTATGGTCGAAAGGTTTTGACCGAAAGTTTCCAATGGTCAAAACTTGACATGGTCGAAAGATTTTGATCGAAAGCTAAATTTGTATAGAGAAAGGTTGATAAGAGAAGAAAAGATAAGACTTAGCAAAAGGGCATGCGTTGACGGTCTGCTGCCTCAGTTCTGGTTTGAGTCTGGTCTGTTACATTTTAAGTTAAATTTCCACTGCCGCAGTAATGGAAATCCGTATTACATTAGTTAGTGCATTATTTTTAAGTTAATTTAAGTTAATTTTTTTCTTTTCGATCAAATGATCTTTCGGCCAAAATAAAAGAATCGGTCAAGTAATATTCGGTCAAAAACTTTCGACCATATTCGAGCCGGTCGTCCAAATGATTTTCGATCATGTGACAGTGAATCCTATTTTGTATGTTACACGTTTTCGATTGGTTATTTGACTTGCTAGACATTGTCGCGATTCTACGGGCCGCCATAACCCCTTGTTGCCGCGTGGGCTCTTCAGAAACGGAATTCCATGGGAAACGACCTGGGGTCCCATTAGAGCTTGTTGATCTCTTTCTCCGCAAAGGAGAAAAGCGAGGAGCGAACTATTGATTGGTCTGTGAGAGTCCCGTGTAATTTTGTATTGCTTCGTGACTACATCCCTCCTCCGCGTAACGTAACGGACTTCGTTTCCAACACGAGCTCAGAATAGAACGGTGTGTCTTAGGCTTCTGAGAAGCGTTAAATTGTCCCTTATGTTTCTCCTGGGTGAGAGCCATGAAAGTGGAGAAAAAGAATGTCTTGATTAATGAAACTCTGAGGGACACAAGTCGAGTATTCTGGACATCGTCAGGCACTTCATTCTAATTTTACGACATTTCTGTACGATGCGAATTTGTAAACGAAAATTCTGTTAAATGTTGAAACGCTTCAGTGAAAGCATTGCTTCTGCATTGACAATTCGTTTTAGCGAATTAATTATTGTCGAAATGTCGCTCAAAGAACAGTCGATCAACTTGTCGCGTTACTCTAATGATATAACCGCTTCGGAACGATTGTTTTCCGAAATGTTGACACTACGGTTCATTTAAGGCTCTTTTTATATAAATGTCTGTTTCTTGCAGATGCCGAGATCCAAGAATGGTACAAAGGGTTCTTGAAGGACTGCCCTTCGGGTTGTCTGTCCGTAGACGAGTTCAAGAAGATCTATGGAAACTTTTTTCCTTACGGTGACGCTTCCAAGGTATACTCATCTTTTATTTCCGCAAAAGCTCAAGATTTTTTCAGACATGAGTCCATTTCTCTTCGGCTCACTAGGCTTATCTGCACATGAATGTGGGTAATGTGTCATAGGCTGAAGTCCGAAGATTTAACGAACTTTCCCTATCGGTCGCTTCGGCTTGGTGAAAGCTAGTCAGTTTTCTCTCTGCAGTTTTTATGTATCAAACAAACTTGAAAATGGCGATTTTCGGGCCGGCAATTTTAATATCTAAATTTAAAAATACTTGGCAAAGAAATCGAATTTTGGCAATTGAAAAATCGCAAAGTCGGCTTTGGGCACAGTTTGATATCACACTAATAAATTTCTATACTATATCTCGCGTCAATAGGCAGACATAAGCATAGTCAATAGTCAATGACGATGTGGTTTCTGACGTTTCTACTTTTTCATTTTATTAGTTTGCTGAGCATGTTTTCCGCACGTTTGATGCAAATGGAGATGGGACGATTGATTTCAGAGAGTTTCTCTGTGCTCTCTCCGTGACGTCAAGGGGAAAACTGGAGCAGAAGCTTCGGTGGGCGTTTAGCATGTATGACTTGGATGGAAACGGATTCATCTCACGGCAGGAAATGCTCGAAATCGTATCTGTAAGTATACATTTCTTATGAATGGAGA
>VNWX01001403.1:0-15305 GCA_009869905.1 Ceratophysella communis | reverse complement strand
AACTACTTTTTGCCCCCCAGATTTCCTCACTTTGGGTTTGATTCTGTTGCTCTTTCACTCGCTCTTCTCGGGGGCCCCTCTTCTCCGTGGGTGGGTCTGAACACCATCCTTAATTGCGAACATCCTATCTCTTTTTATCAGTAACTGCAGCAGCAACTTAGTTTACTTGGAATTTGCTGAAGATATCAAATTATTGATAGTCCATTGAGCCCACTAGGACAAGCATTTTTAAATCATCACTACATATAGTTACATATTAATGTTGGCAAGGCTTTAACCACTACAGATTTTAACATTACCCATAAACAGAATCAACAAACTACGGTAGGTCCTGCTGAATGCTGATGCTGAAGCCATTGAACTCATAAAGCTTGACCCAATACTTTGCCTGAGAGGCACTTCTACAGAAAGGTCACTCACCTGTAACCTTAACAGGTCAGTCATTGATCGGACCCGTGCTCGACGTTAAATCCCCACGGCACAATTAATATGCTTGAACCCGTTAATAGATTTGGATTTCAATGATGCGTGGTATTCCAAAAACTTAGTAGGTAAGAATAGGTCAACTCAACAACGCTTTTGAGTTTCAAGTCAAATCACGGCAGCTTTAGGTACAAACAGTGGAAAACAATACTGGACAAAACTAGTTGAAGCTTGACGCACGTGGAAAAGAATCAAAGAGTTGCACGGAATTGCGAATGCCACTTAAGATTAGATATTTGTTAATAAATTATGAAATAATCAATTAGAGAATCAGAAGTTAGGCCGAACACTTGAACCGAAGTGAAGCTACATTGCTGCACACCGCGCTACGTATTTATCGCACCCAAAGCAAATGCAGGAATCTACGAGGCTCATTAATATTAATAAGTACTTCTAAATAATTTCCATAGCGGAAAAAGCCAACTATCCAATTAAGTGCAAAGTCTATCGTCTCATCTCATAATGCATGAAAATAGTATTATATAGAGCAAGAACGTCAACGGTGGCGTCTTTAAGTGAGTCAAATAAATAAAGCATATGTACAGACAAACCATGGCCTAGCCAAGGCAATTAACCACTGACCCTACTATTATATCTAATGCAAGAATATGCCTTGTCTGGCTGGACCGTGAAAACAATCTAGAGGTAAATAATCATAAACAGAATAGGGCAAAAGCCAAGCTCACCGAAAGTGCAATCAGAGAAGACCATGTCAAATGGCATGGGCACGCGAGTTCCTAGTTCCAGGAACACACATAAAGATTATGATCGCGACTTGCGACTTGTAAAAACATAATTAATTACTTGTTTGTTCAAAAATAGATAAATCCATTCAAACTAATCTAAAAACGTTGACAGAGGCAAAACTCAGCTTCCACAGTAAGAAAAAAATCTAAGGCCTCACAGTTTTGTATTTCCTTAGTAGAAACCTACGCCTCTAATCTAACGCAGCACATATAACGCTACGGATTTTAACCTGGGATAGTACTGATGATTGACGACTAAAAACCTTATGCCGGCCCGAAAATAATGACGCGACAAACCTACAGAAACTCGGAAATGCAACGCATTTTCGGAACTTCTGAGGCAATTCTATCCTGAACTTAGATCTTCCGAAACGGTAAATGGTCAAACAGCGTCACTGAATTAAGTTCTCAAAACGTCAAACCATGACCTCATCATATCAATGCACGACTAAAGGACGCTTATTATAAATCAAACGATAAGTATAGAATTACCTGCTTATTTACGGTGTGGAGCAGCTGTGTTTGATTTACGCTAAATTAATTTTTGCAAGTACAAAGGAATTCAATTGTCAGCTACCAGCTGCTACCGATGACGACGACCGGAGGAGTTTATCGGTGGAACTGAACTTTACAATTAAAACCATTTGTGTTTCCCAACGCCTTGATATTCAGTTAATCATAATCAGTGTTCGGCAAAGCACACTCCTTTCAATCAGATCCTCTCGAGATATGCGACAGCACAGTTCAGTCATTATCACAGCCACGGCAAATTACATTCACGAATTCAGACTATGATCCAACTTGTTGATTGCTTTGGACAATTGGTTTCGTCCGTAATTTGAGATGCATAATTTCCTAGAAATGCTTGTCACTGGGAATCTGGTTCTGATAAATAGTCAATAATACGTGCAGAAGCATTTTTTCTTTACTTGAAAATTGATGGAAAACATTGAAATACTGACAACTGACAAAGGAGTAGTACATTACGCGACTTTACGATGCTAAAACTCCGGTACCTCAACTCAACACTGTCCATGTCAGAGTCGAGGCTAATAGTTGATCCTGACATTGAATATTGAATTAGAAATTATAACAAAGTACCTTACGTTCAAAACTGTTGTGAATACAAAAGTATAGTTAAATAAAAATAGGCACTAAATACGTTATTTTCCTCTCGCTTGTTATATGTATAATGAACGTGTAACCATTTATAATACGTAATAAATAATAAAAACGAAAACCAATTTGAAACCGGAAAATTACACATACTTGTTTGACATGTGTAATATTATGGAACTTATTCAATTCTTTACATACAGATACAATGGACTGCGGATATTATTATGCTCGAAGAACGACGACATTATAGCGAAGGTTATATGATTAATGATTATCATTTGGTTGAATTGAAGCCTCACTCTAATATTCCTGATCTTTAACCTAACCTGAACTTGACCTGCTAAAGTGACAATTTAAACCATTTAGACCACCACAAAACTAAGCCAACGCCAGATGCCAGGCGAATTTGCTCAGAATTATGAATACAAATAACCAGGTTTCATTGCAGAATCATCCTAGCAATCAGACAGCATCAGAGCCCCTTAATTGCAGCATCTGCTACCAAAACCCTGTATTAACTATGATTTTCAATTTACGTTTCGAATATAAAGAACCATTTTTGTCTGGAATACGGTACGATCTTTAACAATTAAATTTTGTCCTAATCAGAATGAATCATGGGAAATATTCGCGACTCACAAAAAGCATAAAAGTGTACCCTCATATCGGGCTTTACATTTGTTTCAATTAATTGACTAAAATAACAAATTGAAAAATGGTTGAGCAACTTTGTAAAAGCGGTGCCCGCCGCAATTGAAGTCAACGAATCATCATAAACTACTTAACCAGAACACGAGGCAGACGTTGTGTAATCATTGTGACACTTGTCAAGTGTGAACATTAAAGATTAACAATTATTTAATTACGCGGTGACTTCTGACCTGAATGACATCAAATGATAATGCAAATTGACAATAAAAATCAAGCAAAGAATTTAGGATTTAGCGAATTGATAACCTCAATTAAACACTATGGAATCTCGTGAGCGATGATGTAGGCGAAGGTAGAACATAGACCAGTATCAGATCTACGTGGAATTGGAGCACAAATAAGTTTACTTAATTAAAGTAGCACAACCTGGCATTGGCGTTCCTTCCTATGTTGTATGTCCTGCAACGTGTTTGCTATAGGGCGTACAACATAAAGCGCTAAATAAAAAAGCATTCACATCTCACATCGCAGGAATTCTCAGAACTCTTGTAATTTTTCTGTATCTAGAATCGGAAACGGAACAATCATGCCCTATGCCCTATGTATCTACACGTGTGCTGCTTGGACTTTCTACTATTAGTCGCAGCAAGTACGGGTACATATAATATCAGTTTACTTTTCGAACCGGATCAGCTGAACACCTGCTAAGCAAAATGTAAAAATTCAAACTACCACGCATATTACAAACAAAACACTGAAGGTAGTAATATGTAACTATAATGCCAATGCTCTATATTCGACACAGACGAAATTTTAAAGTTTAGTTGTTCAATTCGGTTATATTCGTGTTTGACGTGCCTGAAGTAAATATCTGACACTGACACCTGACCTGATCAAAATAAATAAAACGGTTTAATGCAGCAATCTCGCACCATATCCTATCCTTATGTTACCTACTTATTTAGCAGTAACATGATCAAGAGCATGGTCGATCTGTCTATTCCGTCGTATTCATTTCAGATGTTCTTATCTGAATCTGACAGGCAAGTATGAAGATGACCTTTAAGGTGAGGCCAATTATTGATTACCTGTACGCAATGAGACAATATGAAATGCCGAATGCCAGTTCATAAATGAAGCATGAACCTGTAAAGCTCATCCTAACATAAGAATATCTGTTTGGTTAGGACCAGTAATGCTGTGGTTACTATCACTTATCACTGTACAGTAGCACTGTACTTCGAGCGTAAGTTCAAATTGAAACCTTAGAAAATAATTATTTCCAGTTTCTGACTTACCGAAATAGTCCATATTCTCGAAGATGCTTCATCAGGAAATGAGTCTCCACGTGGCGCGGATAATAGTTGACTACTGCGTCATTCTTATCATGAGGTAAGCCTCCGAGAATTGAGCCCACCTGATAATAGTTACAGGTACAAAAATTTAACAGGCTGTTGATTGATAGCAAATTTGAAAAGCTATCTAGAATTTACTAAATTATTTATAATGCAATCTTTGGGTTTTATTATATTTGAGAACCAACAGCTTACCTTGAGGTGTCTGTTTCTCACAGGCCGAATAACGTTTCCAAAAATATGATTACTCAGTCTGAGCATTCGACGTCCGTAGGGAGTATCATTAGCAATTAATTTGATGTAGTTGTAAAACCCGGATGTCATCTTGCCCGAATTCACTCTAAAAGATCATCAAGAAAAACAGCAATTAGAAATCAAAGTATTTATGAGGATAATGATTGTGAATTCTTATCAGGTGATCTACAAATAAAAACTATGAAAACAGGACAGGAAATTGATTGAATTGTCTCTTCTATTATATTTTATGTTTTTTCGTTTTTGCGAATGAATACTACGCACAGAAATGAATATTCTAGCAGTGGCATAACCAAGTATGCGTAAGCCATGTAATGGACAATAGATCTAGGGATGTAAAATACCTATCTAATCTATGATGGAAGATATAAAATTCGATATTCATTTAAATTGATTGTAATAATTGCAAAGTGCACAACCAATAGTGCTAGCACCCTTGGTTGTTGATGTTGATAATCTTGTCCCATGAACTAACATATGAAATCAGTCAGGGTAGGTACTTCTTGCTTCTTGTGTCTTGCTAGCATTAAGCACGATTGATTCGTTAAATTAAATTAAATGGTATATTACATATCCAAACGAATAGCATGTAAAGGACCCTTTGCGCCCAATATTTTGATGAATCAAATAAATAAGGCTTGTAAAATTGCCAAGTGCAGGTCAACTGTCCATTCAATTTCAACATATCAGTTGCCTGCCGCCAGTACGACCAACGACATACGAATGAGTTACTTAACGTTAAACATGTCAAATCATGTAAATTCTCCAGTCATCATGATTTAATGATGACAAAACTGACCTCCTCGCAAGGCTGGCTGTCGAGTTCCAGTTACTTCTTGAAGTGGGTAATTGATGATTGCCGGACACACACCGGACGAAGGAATCTAACTAATAATTCCGGGCTTCCAGGAATGTCTTACGCCTTTCCTCCGTTGTTGCTGCACTCACAATAAAGCTTAAACTGTAAACTTCCCTATTTTGCAATTATATAGAGAATTGGTTAAAGAAATTGAGCCTCTGAATCTGAATTACTTATAGTTTACAGAATTTAAAGTTTTCAATTTGCCGTGTGTGTGAGTGTATGGCAATATACGAATTTGGCGCTCGAACCGGTGACGACTGATAGGAGTTTGGAGCAAAAAGGGCAACATCTCCGCTCCGCTCCGGTGACTCAATGAGAACGAAGAGAAGAGAGATGCAAAGTTGTACGCATTATTGGAACGATTCAGCTATTTATGGAAGACGCCGAAGAAAATACAAAATTAATAGATCAGCATTTTATTAAAATAATGAAATCGGATGTTCATAGTTTTTCGTGGCTCGTTTATTTTTCATCATTCAAATATCTATGCACCTAGCACCGGTTTAGAGCCTCCTATACCGTGTAGCAAAACTAAACACAAATGTATAAACCACAATGGAGATGGGAGAAATTTGTGATCCGCTCCGAAATTCGAGGTAATAATAATAACTATAACTAGCTGCACAGGTACACACGTAGCACGTAGAACATAGATATAGAACTAAAACACAGAGGGAATTATTGATTTCTGAAGTATATACACTTTCAGGGGTTTCGGATATGATATATTGGCTAGGTAAATGCTTGCCCAATACTGGTTGTCTTGTTACATTACAATTACTTGTCTAAGCTTATCAGGAGTCTTAACGGACAGCAGATTGTGAGTTGCGATTTGCGATTGCTACACAGCTTTACGGTTTGCGTGTGCACACCTTAAGCATTTCAGCAAATGAATTCTCAATCAATCATTATTTGTAGAGGAATAAAAGTTACATTAAAACAAACAAGTGTTTAGGATGCATGACGAAGACACAAGGCACGGGACGGAAAGAGTCAGCTGCCGGTCACTGCACCTTCTCCTCCTTGACCTTCTCTGACGGTGATTTGAGGAGAAGCGAAGATCCGAAGAAAGCGAAAGAGCCCAGGGCGAGGCCCACAGATGCGCCGGGTAATAGTCCACCGAAAGGGCGGCGTAGCATTATGGCGCCCAGTATGCCACCTGCGAATTAAAAAAAAAACAATTTAAGATTTTTTGCATCAAAAGCTTTCAAATAATTGTGCGTATAGAAACAATCCTTACCTGGAAAGCCAAGGTAGTCCCACTTGGTCTGACTCCAGTTGTACGAGATCCGGTAAGCCCTGTCGGTCTTGCCCTCCTCTGGAAGCCGAGCCAGGCGCTCGGCCGCCGCTGCGCCCATCAATACTCCGCCAATAGCTGTTCCTCGAAAGGTAATTCGGCCCACGGTCTTGAGCACCTGTCCTCTGGTCCTAACCAAGGCATAGGCTAATCCACTCACGAAGCCAAGTGTGCTTCCCGCCAAGAGCCCCCGGGCTATGATATGCTGCGCCAGGCGCCATGGATGCGACTCGGAAAACATCCATATCGACTCATACTTGACTCGCAACTATGGAAAACAATAACGAAGCTTTAGTGAATTCAGACGCGAGATTTATATTCTGCATAATTGATATTTTTAATGATCGAAAGTTGTTACCCCTTCGTCCAGCCGATGCAGTGCATTTTTCTCCGCCATTTTGTTCCGATCTGATTCAAATTCCTTGTACGTACGTACCTTCTATAAATTTCAGTAACACCACCGGTTTAAAGGTTTTGGACAGCAAACGTGTGTGTCGTGCACAAGAAAGAACGAATTCTGCTCAAGTCCTAGTCCTAGCATTTATTAGTGGACTCACTCGAGTAAATAAAGCTTGTGATAGTGACCTTGCACTTGAGAAGAGCTGTACCTGCCAGCTGATATCATGAGTTCCACGACGGGTTGCAGCAATAGCAATAGATGTGGCGGAGTCCTGGGCCTCTACTCTGTCGACGTCGGCGTCGTCCGCGATGCAAAAACTGAAGTAGGTAGATAGCTGCTGTAGCTTTGTTCATATAAAAACCGAAAATGCCAAAAACTGGCTCTGCCTTGCCTTTCCTGATTCCTGATCCTCATCCATCACTCCGCAAGTTTCTACCTTAGACTAATATTGACTGTAATTTTTTGTTTCCAATTTTTTACGGTCTTTTTCTAACCTAATTCGGCCTTCGATACTCGAAACTGAAAAATTAATAAATGAAGTTATCTTAATGTTAATGTCTTTACAATTTTATTCTAGGAATGCCTTCCTCGAGCTTGTACCAACTGGAGCAAGAGCCTAAAAGTTGTTTTCCTATCCAATCGTCAATAAGCATCCTTCACAGAATTTAAGAACAATTACCTAATGCATTTTTATCATGTCGAACAGAATGTTTACTAATACTGTTTTTAGTAATCAGTAAAAGCCTCGTTACATTGCTGTTTATTTAATCCACTTGGTGGAAAAGCACCTACACATTTTGTCTAAATCGGTTGAAAAATGGCGTCGCAATTTCCATGGGTAAAACACGTTCCGTGGATTGCTAGCATATTTTGTATCTGTCTGTCAGTACTGGTTCCTGATCCTGGCACTTGCCGATGGAGATGCCGATTTGGCCTAAGATAAAATGCATATTGTGTGCCTAATCAGTTGGTACGAGACAAAAAACAGCATGATTTTCAAATAGAAAATCGACATTATAGATATGGTATCTAAACAGTGGTGTAACAATGTTGATTGCCATTCGACAGATTTGCAGATATGATACAAGTGCTTCACATTACTTTTCTAATTAAAATCGTTTGCTAGAGCTACATTGAAGCAATAATCTAATGAATTACAATATTAATCAGTACAAGTACCAGCTACCGCTATCACCAGTTAGATACTTGAAATATCATTATGAAACAAATAAAAATAGATAGTATAGATAGCGTGATCAAGATCCATTTCATAAGTCAAACTCGAGTTCCGATCGGGATATCCCGTCGTGAAAACTGGAAATCCTGCATTGAATTGTACTTTCTGCGCCACTTCTGTCAAAACTGTCAACAGTATTTTGTGGAACACAATAGGACGAAACATTTGAAGTCCCTGTCGGTAGACAGACACACATGAGCTGTGAACACGAGAGCAGTTAGCTTTTTTTAATTTTAAAGATTAAAAAAAACAATACAATTCACGATTGCCCCAATCCCAACTCAAAACGTAATTTGAGTCAAACTCTCAGTTTTGCATGCAGATTGTGAAAGATAACGCAGTTTTGATAAATCCAGGTTCGTATTTGCAGGACAATTATGCAAGAGAGAGGAAGTGATTCTCCAGAATGGCTCTGATTCCTTGCTTGCTGAAATCCAGTTCTGGCATGTAATGGCATAATAGCAGGCAATGACAATTAAATCGCACATTTTTTGGCATCAAAAGGAAAATATTTTGGAGTGACGGATGACACCTCATAAGTGACAACAAAATGTATTTATAAGCAACTCGTTCTGCTTTTCCAAGCTAATAAATGGACTTCAGTTTGATGTAAATCGGTTTAGTCGTTAAAATACTACTTCTTTAATCAGTGATTCAATTTTCAGAGATCAGAGGGATTTTTTGGGCAAAAATAAGGTATTTAATTTTGGAATCTCCATTTTGCTGCATAATTTAAGCACTCCAAGTTAAATTAATCTCTGGATAAAAAGCATACGGCGTTCCGACCTTTATGGTTAAAAATCATCATAATGGATCCGTCTGTGTTTTGTTGTGTGTTACGAAACGGAGCATAAATAAATATTTTGCCCCAATGCTTTCTTGCCGATTTAACATGCAGCAAAGACACAGATATAATTCCATAACGTTAACCAGGAAGCTTAGCAAATTACAGAATATTTATAGCTTCGGTTCTAGTACTCTAGTCGTAAGGTCACAAAAAGGACAGACAGACGCTCAATAACTGCAAAACATCTTGAGTTCTGTCCTTAAGGTTTTTTTCTTATTTCAATTCAAATCACTCAACAATGTGGCTATTAATAGATTCTACGTTGTATGCATGAAAGAAGATTCAAATTTAATCCTTATTGAAATTGAAATAATGTGGATAAGACTCCATACAAATAGCTACAGACGGATAGAATGTTTCTTCTCAGCTCATGGTCAAGCGTTCTCGCATGGCGCTAAGTCAATGAGTATATATTAAAGTGGGTTCATATTAAGTTTGACATTGCAAGTGTATCTCGATGCAGCAGTCAGAGGTCATTCGTGTACATAGAATAGTATTTATTAGATAATCCAGGTTTTCATATGAAACTATATTCAGTGCCTCATTGTGAAGTAATTAAATTCAGAACCCTCGGGGACTGTGATTAACTGAGGTTAGATTAATTTAGATTTAGAGGCGTCGGGCTTGGAGATTTCACATTCGAAGTTGTTGCTTGACGTTTTATCGATTTTTTAAAACAATTGTGACCGACACCTTTGGATTTACCATAGAACTGAGCCGCAACGCTTACGTAAGATATTCCTGGATAATTACAATACTTTATAGTTTCGTTCGGATTTAAATCGGCATACAATTAAAATCGGGGTTCGATCTCTACAAAGTTCCTATTTTCGGTAACCCAAACCGAAGAGTCCATTTTCGGAAGAGTTTTTTTTGCCACTTTTACACAAAGCTATTTTTCATCACCTATTTGACATGATAGAGACCCGATAATAGTGGATTTTTTAAACGGCTTAAATTTAAACCTTAAAAAATCGAATAGTTTCGTGTACACAACTTAGTTTTGATCCAAAACAATTTATTTTGTCCGAGTAACGTTTTTTTTGAACCAACACAAATTAAATGAAACTTTGCTTGGATGTGTTGTAAAAATGCAATCAATAGAATGGTATAGTATATTAATTACCTACTAATAAATTTTAACTTAAACCGAGGATATCTTTAGTAAGCATTATAGTCAATTTGTTAGCACACTGAAAGCAGAGCTCTTGCTCTTGAAGAGTTAATGCGTAACACAAAATATATATTATTATTTATTCTTATTCTTACCCGCTCCCGCTGCATTAATAGTTAATCGGAAACGTGAATTGTGAATTAATGATTATAAAAATGATTAAGTGAGTCATGTTTTAGTTTCATTCTACTTTGAGGTCACAAAATAAAATATGCTCGGTACGAACGAAACCCATGATAAATATTTTGAATAATAAGTATTTGATAATAATAGTATTTGATTTTTTGTACGGTTTAACATTAAGTCTTCTTAGATTTAGGAATTCATTAATGATTATAGGATTACATATTCAGTTCGTGCCCTTTGAATCTACTCTGTCAGAAAAACGCCTTCACTGCATTTAAACGAACTAAGCAGGCAGTAATTATGTTACGATTGGGTTTATGTTTTTAGTTAATTCATTACCTACTTAGTTAATTAGCTCTCTTAATGGACAATTCTCAAAATGAAACAAACTTTTTACTTTCTCTTGTTTTGAAAGTCTGTAATTACTTCAAGTAACAACCTTCACTTGTTATTCAATAAGTAAATGTTTCCAAATTCTTTAATTTAATTCCTATAGCAGGATCGGAATAATTAAATCGAACCATTTAAATAGTTTGAAGTTTCGCCGTCAGCTATAATTCGCCAAATCGTAGTCTGCTAATCCAGTAAAGTTCTTCTATTAATCGCTATCATGGGTGCTGAGCAAAGTCAATTGGAGTGAGTTTTTCCTTTTTGCTTTACTATTGTCGTATTTAATATTGACACTCACACTGTAGTCAAAGGCTGCAATGCTTATCTTTCTGATTTAATACATTTCCTTGTTGTCTTTTTTCCCTGCACAATAACAGTGTCTTGTGACATTTTACATAACTAGATAAGATCGAGTTTACGTTGATTTATTTATCAATTCAGAGATCCAAAATATTATGTAAACTTTGCACTCATCAGTACTCTCTAAACTCTATTCCATGAGACTGAACAACTTTTTTTTTAAATTGTAACGGAAACTCGAATTCCAATAGTTTATCGCTTTTGTAGTGCACCAATATGCCACCCTATAAAAATTGAAATTTTCATTTTGATCCCCGCCAATCAAGCACAAGCAATTTATTTAGACTATTAAAATTTTAATTCAATCTACGGCACTGTCATATTGCCTTTAAGGTAGGTAATTAATTGATACTCAAGCACACGCACAAGTATATAAAAGTAGAACTCTCTCACGAAAACGTATTTTGGTTACATTACCACGCCAAGCACATGGCGGCATTCCCGCCCTTATCCATTTTATTGTACACCTATTAAATTGATTTCTAATGAACAGGAACATGGAGGTGAAGCAAAACAACGTAAATTTCTTCATCAACGGGAAGGAGTATGACCGTAAGTAAAGAAACTTCAAGGTTCAAGAACATGTATTTTACTCTATGTTGAGCATTCTAAGAAATTTTATGTTCTAGAATACAGGAATATACAGTGCGTCAGTTTTTCCGCAATAAATTTTTTATTTTTTTATGGGCACCAAGTTATCTCAACGCAAATGGCGATTTTTATGTTATTTATCCATTAAAATTTAATTGCCAGTGAATACGGATCGCTTGCCACACTTGGGTCCACAGTCCCTGTTGGTTGACTACATCCGGGATGAAGCTGGACTGAAAGGAACCAAGTATAGCTGCAGGGAAGGCGGGTGTGGAGCTTGCCTCGTTTCGGTAAAAATTAAGGACCCGAATACAGGAGCTGAAATCGTCAAACCGGTCAATTCTGTAATGCAGTTTCCGACTCTCACCCAGCAATGTATAACCAATTTCATGGTTTATTATAATAATGTTTTATTATCTCAGTGCCTGACGCCGATATTTAGCTGTGATGGCTGGGATATTACAACCATTGAAGCATTGGGTAACAAGAAAGATGGATACCATCCCATACAGAAAAGATTGGTCAGCTTTTCTGGAACGCAATGCGGCTTTTGCACTCCTGGAATGGTCATGAACATGCATAGGTAACGATAATAAAACAGCAGTATTTATACTTCTAACATGCGTTGATCATTTCGAACATTGTTTTTGTCTATTCAGCTTGACCAATTCGAAGAGGAGCTTAACTGTCAAGGACATTGAAGACAACCTTGATGGAAATATTTGCCGATGTACTGGATACAGACCGATTCTTGATGCATTTAAATCGATGGGCGTAAATGCCTCGGAGGAATTGAAGCGAAAGTGCACTGACATGGAGGTAACTGATTTGAACTTATAAAGTTTTTAACTAACATTAGTTTGCGCATTCAGTCCACGGATATTTCGTACAGGATTTAATTGGAAGCCCATGCGCACTGAAGCAATGCTGCAAAGAGGCGTGCCGAGTTGACTGTTGTGGAACGGATGCATTTGAAAAATGCTGCAAGAATAATGAGCTGCATTTGAAGCTGCAGTCTGGGGAACAATGGGTTAAGGCAACAAACTTGCAAACTTTGTTTGAAGCTATCCAGCAGTTCCAAACAGGAGGGCTAACCTTTCGAATTGTGGCCGGAAACACCTCTACTGGTAGACGCGATTTGTTCTTATTACCGAATCAGCGAAAATCGCATAATTATTGAATATTTCTAATCAGGAATCTATAAAAACGACGGACCATATAATGCCTACTTGGATATTAGCAATGTGGCAGAACTTCAAAAATCCACTGTGGAGTCTGGAAGTGTTGTACTTGGAGGAGGAATAACACTTGCTGTCGCCATTGATTTATTGAAAAAATCTTCAGAATTTGACGGATATGAATATACTGGAGAAATGAGTACTCATATTAAACGTGTGGCAAATGTCCCAATTAGAAATGTACAGTGAAACTTTTTAGCAGAATTCGGAAAAATGCTGCAAGCATATGTGCTTATAGATGCTTAATTTTCTAGAACGGAACCCTAGCTGGAAATTTGATGATAAAGCATACGCACCGAGAGTTTCCGTCAGATCCATTCCTGCTATTGGAAACGGTTGGAGCAAAGCTAAATATTGGTAAGTTTATTTGAAAGTATTTTACCAAAATACAGCGTAATATTACGGTATGCATTAATTTGATATTAATTTTCGGTATCAAGCTTCTGCTCCGTCGCTTCAGAAAATGTACACGCTGCTTGAATTTCTTGATTTGGATATGTCTGGAAAAGTGATTGTTTCAATTCATTTGCCGTCACTTCCAAAAAGCCGAGGATACGAATTTCGAAGCTTTAAGGTAATGTGACGAATACCGACAACCAAGCCCATTATTTCCTTGATTATCTTCAAAACAATGTATATTAATTATTTTACATTGATAGATCACGAGGCGATATCAGAACGCTCATGCGTATGTCAACGGAGCTTTTCTATTCAAAATTGACCCAAAGAGAAATTTCAGCGTCCGTGATAGGCCTAGTATTTGTTTCGGTGGAATCAGTCCCGATTTCGTAAGTTACTAGCCACGGTCATCCTTCGAATACCAACTAATAAAATAGCGAAATGGCGAAATGATGTGCTGTCTGTTTATGGCGTTTAGGTTCACGCAACGGCAACCGAAATGTTCTTCCTGGGAAAATTCTTGGGAGACGCCAATACTCTGTCCGGAGCAATGGACTCCCTTGAAAGAGAAATCCAGCCAGTACATACTCCGCCGGATGCCAAGCCTGAATATAGGAAAGCTCTGACCCAGTCTTTGTTGTACAAGGTATCACAATAGCTTTCGTTTCGGAACATACAGTAAAAGCGAACCTATAACGCCAAAAACTCTGAATGACTTACAGACGATTCTTGGAATTCTTGGCAACACCGTCCAAACCAAAATGCGTTCTGGTGCTGGGAATATTGAACATGAGGTCACTTATGGCAGACAAGCTTATGACACTGACAGGAGTCAATGGCCAATCAATCAGCCCATCGCAAAACTGGAAGCTACTATCCAGGCATCAGGTGAATTTAATACTTGTATGTTATAATCATTTACTTTTCAAGATCAGGTTTGCTAACTGATTGTGGGTTTGTTCAGGCGAAGCCGAGTATACCAATGACATTCCGAAATTTCCAGGAGAGCTCTTCGGAGCATTTGTGTTAACAACAGTTGCAAATGCTAGCCTGAAAAGCGTTGATGCTTCGGAAGCTCTGGTAAAACCAAAGCAAGAACTTTACGCCTATGAATATACCTAATCAATATCTTTCCATATATTACAGAGGATGCCCGGAGTCGTGCAATTTATTCAAGCCAAAGACATTCCAGGCACGAATAATTATTATATATTTGGGGCTCATCAAGACGAGGTATATTTAACTGAATTTTAATTTTGATACATTTAATTTTCTAAATTTGTACGCTCTAGATAAATATTTACTATCGCTTGGCATAAATAGATATTCGTCTCAGACAAAATCAGATCAGCCGGTAATCCCGTTGGCTTGATTATTGCGGAGACCAGAGATATAGCCTTCCAAGCTGTGAAGAAAGTGAAGGTGGCTTATGACAATGTTAAGAAACCAATTTTGACAATCGCTGAAGCCATAAAGAAAGCGGAGGATGAAGGTAAACTTGAAGAGTGCTTCCTGGAACGGAAAGGTGAAAGCCCTTCCAGAACTGTTGGAGCTCCGAAGCACACAATTCAAGGTGAATTCGAAATCGGTGGACAGTATCACTTTTCAATGGAAACGCAAATCACGCTCTGCGTTCCAACCGAAGACGGAATGGACGTATTCTCGGCCACACAATGGATGGATTTGACACAAGCTGTCGTTGCGAGCACGCTCGGGATTCCAAACAATTCGTAAGCATGATGCTTAACGGGTATTGAGCAGTCCTGTTTATCAAA